>CAXHWN010001942.1:0-15000 GCA_964020975.1 Hermodice carunculata | reverse complement strand
TGCAGTTTTGTCCTCCACCACCATGTATCAAGTTATTTACTGAGCGGAGATTTTCTGAATAAATTGATAAAATATGCATTTGTCTGAACTGGTGGACTTGATAACCTCTCTTTAAACAGAGCGGGTGTTCCTGTTAATTTATCTTTGCTTATTTCATGTAGATTGTGTCTCCATGTTTATTGCCGTCTTTTGTCCGTCTTATTGTAACCACTGGACAGTGTGAACCGTAATCTTTACAGCTGTGCCTGTACAATAAAGAAGTGCATAGCCCTGTATCTGTCTATAAAGGAATATATCCACATACCTCATATGTTGAAAGGGTGTATTTTTACCCCATAGCGTGGTATCCGTATGTCAAGGGAATACTATTAATTACTACCTGTCTGTTCACGGGATACAGAAAAATATCCACGTGAAAAGATTTTTATCCCATGAAGCCAACGGCTGAATGGGATACAAATCTCTTTACGTGGATATTTTCTTGTATCCCCTGAACAGACAGGTAGTGACGATTTTATCCTGTACTAGGACCATAAATGAGAATTTATTTAAAAACTACTGAAAAACATGTGAAAAGCACAACAATATATTAAATAACATCAACCATTTAACAACATGTAGAATACTAGATTTTGCAACAAGTTTTTTTTTTTTTCAACTGAAGTAGGCCTATTTTTTACTGATATCAGTCAATTGATTCATTAGCCTGATCGCAAAACAGGTATAGAGAATTTGTATACCTGTTTGGTGATCAGGAAGGAATACCAAAGATGGAATACAGGGAATTCTCTCATATTTTTAAACCAATCAGCAAACGTAAATTTAAACTATTACAGGATAAATTCATATATCTCATGTGTCGAAAGGGCGTAGTATGGGAATGTGATATTCCATATCGCTATATATTAAGGGGGTGAAGCTATACGTCTCGTATCGCTGCATCTATATATCAAAGAAGCGGCTTTGTCGTTTTGTCCATACATGAGAGAAGTATAGCTATGTATCCTAGAGGCCTGCTCCTACATAAGAAGTATATTTATATACGCTAAAACACTGCGCCTATGTCTCAAGAATGTATTTAGTGCTGTACGTACCTGTATATGAAAGGAGTGTAGTTAAAAATCCCGTATCGCTATGCTCACAGACACCCTATTGGCTTCATGTCAAGGCGTCAGCTATCTGTATTGGTGAACATAAGCGTGTGTTAGATTGCAAGCTAGTTTTTTTTCTAAAATCGCCCATATCGGTGATTCATCTCAATTCAGTAAGAAAGGAGCAAGACATGGCAATGTTTTTGTCAGTATATATCATTGATATCAAAGCAGATCAGCCCGAGTTGTTCTCTTCTTTGAATGACTGCATCTATATGATCGAGCTCAAAAAAGGAGTTAAATTCAACGTGTTAATTTATAAAGACTATCAACAGTCTGACTCGGCAAACTTTGGACACCGACGAAAGCCGTTGTTCTGGCGATCTACTTTTTCTGCAACTGGTGAATTAAACCTCGGTATGCTGGAACTTACATGATGACCTTTGCGCAAGGAATTTGGAAGTGGAAGCATAATATTAATTCAAATAAGATTGAATATTGCCGTGGCTAGCACACAAACGGTAAACAAACTTGTAGGACTGACTTGTGGTATTGAAGTTTCATTTACAGAGGGAACATGTCTTACTGGCATTGTGGATTCTTTACGGCTTTTCTTTGAGCATGCTTGCTTAATTGCGGATGGCAAACTGCAAGAATGCTCGATTATTTCTATATCAAAACATGAGTTTCACTGGAACCGAACACAGGGGAGCTTTTCTGAGTTTGTGTGTTCTGTCGAGGGGTGGTGTCCTTAAATACCATACACTTCAAGCGTTTACCTGGAAACAAGTAATAACTCGGCTGTAAATGGTTAGTGATAAAATAAATTGTTTATATCGCTTAGGACCGAAGCCAGGGATTTCAATATAACTAGGTGCCACTTGTCGCGTTAAGTGATTTGGGGATTTGTTAAACGCAAATAGTTATATGCCACCGGGTGGTCTCATGAAGAAACCTTGGTTCTAGCAATCGTGTGGATAACATTCATATTGAGGAGTTTAACCGTTTGGTTTCATGCACATTACAACCAAAAAGTTCTACATATGTATCAAGCAGGAACATGATTGTAATTATTTTATGTATTTATGTTATGTAAGACGCATTTTGGTTTAAACATATTTCTATTTTCAATAGTAATTGGGGACCAGGTGAAGCCTATATTAACCCTTTGGCAAAGAAGCTTTTATTTAAATGGAAATATATTTAAATACGAGGAAATTTGTTGCCTTGCAAAATGAGTACAAACACGATTACCTGTATCATTTGCTTTTCTAAATCATTTGATTTCTTATAGTTAATCGGTAATTTTGTTTCCAAGGCCCAAGGACTGTCCGTGTGAAAGTCATATCGTTGATTGTGCAAGAGAACACCATAGACAAATATAGAGAATAACGATACTGGATACTGTCATTTCAGTTGGTTGCTGAAAACTGCCGTTCGGATATAACGGTTGTAAAATATAAAACCTGGTTTAATTCTAAATTTGGAATCCAACAGTTAGACCCCGTACGGTCTCAGCATCAACAAAAGTAATTCAACTTTTGTTGCATAAATTATGGACCAAACGCGTTCTTTTAAAACTCCCGGGGTACAATTGGCCAATCAAGTTGCCAACAAATTTATATGTCGACTGTAAACAAATATAGCAATAATTTTAATCTCCAAGGAGGAGAGAAGTTCCAAAGTATTACGTAAATCGGACTATATTTTGCAAGAAATCACTTAATGCCTGTGCATGACGCCCGAGTTCGAGGAAGCCACTGATGTGTTATGGTTTTACTGTTTTATATGTTTCTTGTCCGAGAATACTCATTATATATCACTTCAGAGTCCATGTTCCTGGAGAAGAAAGTGATGAACACAGCATGGGTAATAATTCAGTTACCAGGTAAAATTTATTTCATGGAGGCGTGTTAAAGCAGATATAATTTTCATTATGGACACATCGGTTACAATTAATGCTTGGACTGCTGCACGAACCTAGGAGGGTTGTATTTGAACAAAGAAATGACGAAGTCTGTGTCAATTTAATGTGTCGCAGCCTGCTTGTAAAGTGCCGGCGCCACATCATTATCCTTCATATGGGCCGCCTGTTTGGCTTGCACCCTCTTGTAGAGAAGTGTTATAAACGAAGTGCATCTTTTCGGCATCATAGAATGCTACTATATAAATGCTGAATTGATGAAACACCGTTACCAGGGCAAGTTGGTGAACCTGAAGAATTATAAAGACAGTGTCTCTTGTTGCCTGAGGTTGGAGGTGCATCTCGGGGATTGCAGAGCACGTGCTTAATACGCTGTGCGCCTGCATCATTTAGCACTTTTTTCACTTCTTTCTAGATCAGTTTAAATCATCAATAGAGTAAGAAACAAACTTTCTGAATTTAAATTCACCGTTGACATACCAATTATTAGAATGGAATTCTGTTGTTAAATCTACCCTTTTTGCATTGGACATTTTGCGTATTTTGAATTCAAATGTTCAGTTTATAATGTGCAAGAAGCATTCATTACCAGTAAATAAAGCGATGTAATGAATCAATGAGTTATTTAGCGAGTCAATCAGTCGATTTAATCTTAAAATTGATTGATATTCCCGATTTAAATTTAGAAAATGAAATTATGACACGGTAAAGGATGAGGTAGCATGGGTTTCACCTTTTGAAGATGTATATTAACCCGTTTCTGGTTACAATAAGCCGCTCAACAGATTTCTTTGACACAGCCCAAGAAACGTTATTGACTTGGGGCAAGTGTATTTTGGCAGATCATATCTGCATTTCTCATCCGAAATATTTCCTGTAATTGAATAAAATAATATTTTCTCAGTCTTCTACAATTTTTAGGTCTACAACGTTGAAAAAGCATGTTTCCCTTAGCCATCGAGTGCTCTTCCGATGAATAAACAGGAACCCAGTGTTGGTTGGCAGTTGCAGACGACATTGCGGTTTTGGGGTTTTGCGAGGCATAACAGGCGAAAACCAGAAAATCTGACAGCAGGATTTTATATTTTGTTTCTAACTTTCACACATTTTACAAGAATTGCAAAAGAAACTACAAATTGAGCACATTTTGACATCGCGCAGCGGCCATGTTTATTTTTGTTATTCTGCTACGCGAGGGCCCTTTGCAGACAACTAATGATCAGTGATTTCTGTCTGTGCGCTGAAGAGAATAGCTCTATCAAAATTTATTAAACATATACAGCAAACTTCAAACCACTGACATATTCTCAGCATTTATTTGTCAACAAAACTAGGTCAACATCAACAGATTGCAAAATTTGTCCATCACAAACATATTTAAACATTTTCACTAGTCACGAAGGTTCATTAAATGTGCAGCAACTTGGTCAACATGATGTTGCAAACAGCTAATCTCCTTAGATATGTGTGCCTAAAGCATCGTGTCACGACTGGGTACTCTTTCGCCACAATGACGTTGACTGCAGTCTATGCTACTTACGCATGTGGTATCTCTTAAATACTTCCCGCCCTTTAAATGATTGACCAAGAGTAGGGGGCTTTGCAACAATGGGGAAGGTTTTTTTGCAACACGTGGTAAACAATCGGTGACAATGGCTAGGGAAAGACAGCAGGTATGTGAAAAATACTTTATCACTACCTGAAATGTCGAAATGTAAGTTATAGTTTGTTTTATTTTGTTTTCTGTTTTTGCTTTACTTTCGCATTAAATAGATATTATTTTCTAGTTAGAGTTGCATGCCATTGTGAACAACGTTCAAGGAGTTGTACTTCTTTGACTTCTTTCGGAGATTTTGGTGGGTAGTGCCGACAATGGCCCTGAAAAAAGACATTTCCAAAGAGACCTGTCAATATTGACTCCAGAAGCCGGGATCCAGGCCGCAATGTTCGACTTGTTCCCAGTGTGCTGTCAGTTTTCGTTGGCGCATGGCCGAAGTCTTTTTTTTTTTTTTTTTTTTTTTGTTTGATTTTTTGTGTGGTTTTTTTTTTTTTTTTTTTTTTTTTGGTCAAAAAACATTTTGTATGCGTTACAAGTGAACTGATTCTGAGTTTGATTGTATGTCAAGTGTCACGTCTACAGCTACAGTTCAAACATTTAAAACGGTTGGAAGTTTCCCCCTTGGAACTCTGATTGATGTTAATGTTTAACTGAAATTTGTCTATTGGATTTATATTGACAGTTTGTGTGGCTTGCCTGAATTCCTATTGCCAATTTTGCAAGATTTAATGAGTAAAATTTGGTAGTATTGCCTTGGGACGGATTTAATGCAATATACTAATAGTCTATACTCTTTCATATAGTTATCGTGTAGATTTTGTAAAGTGAGTAGAAACATTATGGGCTGGAATTACTTCTTAAATTTGCACCGGAGGCGCATCTTACAGGGTAAAAATGCTACTACAATGGTATTTCTACAAACCTGACCTAACTTTTATATTAAAACTGTAAAAGGCATCAGGCTTGTATTCCGGATACATTAACACTGAAAAGGCCGTATTACTGTACTGGGTCAGCGGCTTTTTTCGGCGAACCCTGGACGCTAATCTCGCACAGTACATCGGCGAGAGCTGTTTACTATTTGCTTGTTGTCCTGATATGTTTTCCTTGAAATTTTTATTGAAAGTATTATGTTGTCAACGGATAGGATTTAATGATATGGATGAAGCAGACAACATTTTAAGCTGCCAGTAGTTGTAAAAGGCTGACCTTGGGAGTTTTAAAAACACGGAATTTACCAATTTCCGCATGGGAAATCATATTTACGTGAGTAGTGCAGGTTTTCATTTCGCACTTTTTGCACATTACATTATACTATAGGTGGCGACACCGCTATCGAAATTGACGTAGCGTATAGAAATCAGTGTCAAAATCTACACTCAAAGGAAAAAATGCTTCCACTGGTTCAATGTTAAGTGCATGAAAGTGCTGTGCCAAACATCAAGCATAGTGTTATGTAACACGGCCATAAAAGCCATGTTCACACTTGATTAATCACGCTAAAAGACACAATGTTGAGAAGGTTGACAACGTATTTGGTTTTAAGATGCATATACAGGTTTAAAAACCAGCCTCTAACCGCGTGCAGCCTCGATGTGAAACCACAAGTTTGTAGTTTACAAGCGTCAGGGTCAGAGACTTCGACGTGGAACGAGGAAGCATGGACCATGGTCGGCACGTTAGGCGTTGGATTCCAAATGGCTAGGAGGATCATGCGTTCCAAAACAAAGTGAGGGGTTGTAGATTTGTTTTAGGCACACAACCCAATACCAGATAAATGCAGGGGGGTTTGAAAACTGAGACTTTTCGATGAGAGGGATAACCCTCAACTACATATATCAAACATGGACCTACTCAGATAGCAAGTCCATGAACCAAATAGCCCTGTATTGGTTTTCTGTCAAGCCAGATATATTGCCAGCAGTACCATCACACCTGGAACACCACAGCACCAATTAGGACCTCAATGGCATACTGCTATCAGCTAACTTGACATCATATCGCTCTGAACTTCCAGTCCTGTCGGTCCTGCGTGCAATTTGCTCGGTACAGAGATGTCGACAACATGCCAACTGAACTGCCCATGAACAGAGTGGTGTCACGTGGTCAGCCGAATACACACTTAGAATGCATTTTCATAATAGAATAGCTCAGGTGTATTGCATGCCATCTGGAAAAAAATGCGGAATCGTGCAGGGCGGGCGGGACATGACAGATACACACAAGGCAGAATCATGCTGTGTGTGTGTATAAGGAGTGGGACAACCACTTCAATAGCAGACACAGAGCTCATGAGAGTGACTGGCTTTCTCACAGACCAGCTTCATGTGAATGTGAATCTGCCTGTAGTTGATGACAGATCTCAACGGCATGCTCCAGATACATTGATTCAGCGAGACTTCTCATATGAAGTAACTGGTGGTGGGATCAGGTTGGGGGATTAGATTTTGACATGATAAGTAAAAGTCCACCTATTTCCATTCATATATTCTTCCCTTTTATTCAGGCTTAGCGTGGTATAATCTAATACGAAGAGACATTGAAGACAAACAGCATGTTTATCTGCTGAAATCCACAGACAGAATCACCTAAAGCGCACTGCTCTACTGTATTTCAAAGACTACCCGAAACCTCCAAATCATATTGTATGGGTTTTGTTTTACTGTATGAGATCCAGAGGGCGCTACGAATTGATGTACTTGGTCCCTTGCGGGCATTTCGCACATAAAGTATTACAACTGTCATTTCAACAGAGTTGACTGAAACACCCGAATCAAAATCGACCTGTTCACACAACAAAATGAACAAGATGAGCCTTTGTGTATTAAAAATCGATTTGCAAAGTGTGTACATGAATTCGAGAATACCATATATGTATATACATATATGTATGTATGTATATATATATATATCGATTGTACATAAATCAGGGCCATAGCCAGAGTTCCAAAATGGAAGAGGCGAACATAGTCTAACTATGCTTTCCCGGAAAAATAATCCTAGGTGCTAAATCATGCATTCTGAGGGTATCTAATGCCAAGTTTAACAGATTTATCTGACACAAAAATTGGGAATTTTACTGGTTTTGTTGTATGTTTTTATTAGCTCTGCTGCCCTAAGGTCACAGAGCTTATGAAACTGCTCATGTCTGTCCGTCCCTCCGTACACTTTTCTTCGTTAGCGTGATACCGCCCACAGTTTTCAAGTTAGCCCAATATAACTGTCAGGACTTATAGGGTATATAAAAATCTAGTTCCTTTTGAATATTGGTGGCGCCACCTACAATTTTATGCAATATAGGTGTCAAAATGTGAAAATCGTGTAAACACTCTGCAATTTTTAATTTTTAGAGGATCTTCACAGAATTTGGTAGGATGGGGGGGGGGGGGGGGGCTTAAAGTCTACGTTGTTAGTGATACTAGTGGCGCCACCTATAATTTGACGGCAATGATGAACCAAAATCTGTTATAAGATATAAAACTCTATAGATGGAAAAGTAGTTGGATTAGACTTGCCACCATGCCTGTAAAGTTGAAAGAGGTGATTTTGTAATGACAGGGTGTAGCTCGGACCTCAATGGCAAAGTTAATTGAGCCTCCAGATCAAAATTGCACCTGTTTACATTGTTTATAAAACTGCATTTGGTGACTATTTTTTGGTCATAGTGAAACAGTAATTGTGGAGTTTGGCGCTTGTCTAGATTTATTGTTAATATTCCTTGACTTGAAAGGTTGATACCCAATTTTTAAAAAGGACCATGTATGTAAGGTTGGAAGTGGGCGCATATTTTTGACAGTAACATATAATGCCCATATTTTATCTTTCAATTTACTGTCGAATGATAGTGCTTCAGCGCTAATGTGTTATATCAATGTGCTTTTCGATTTTAAACAAAGATTATTATTACATTCTTGGGCAGTGGGTGTTGAAGTGATTGGTAGGGTATCGTGTCAAAAAAGTGGGAATTTATACTTGCCGGAATTATTTATTTATTTATTTATTTATTTATTTATTTATTTATTTATTTATTTATTTATTTATTGTGTGTACCTATTGAACATAAACTAAAGATCTGCATTTCCTTGTATCAGTCTATGTAACGTACTATTTCATAGGGATTTCAACTTTTGTATTGCATATCATGTGGCAACAGCGCAGTTATGTTATGATGTAGCTGGCTGTATGCATCTGCAGTTTGTCACGGCACATAGTAGGCGTTATACATGCAACAAAGCTATTGAATTGAATTGTATTTTCTCCTGTTGACCAGACAAGTTGCTTACACCCCACCTGCCTTGTCTCTCAAAAAATAATTCATGTCACTCATGTGGGTATCAAAAAGTCCTTTCTATATGACCACCAGATGTGCACTTTCTTACTCAACAGAGATGGCAGGCAACCAGACGCTCTCTTGGGTAACATGAAGACTGGTACCTCATCAACACATCATTAGGCCTCTCATCTTGCTTCATCACTCAGGCTGCAGTTACGATACTCTCACATTTCAGTTTGACAAGATGTCAGTACCATGTGGGGGAAACAGTCAGTTTAATTATGACTGACTGAGTAATGAAGATGAAAGCTTTAAAGGGAAAACGAAATAAAAAAAAATCCTGGACAAGGCCACTGCCTCGTCTGCCTCATGCTGGCTTCGGGCTTGGATACATACATATATATATATATATATATATATATATATATATATATATATATATATATATATATATATATATATATATATATATATATATATATATATATATATATATACAGTGATACCTGTCTTGAGAGACCCCTTCAATGAGAGACCTTATATCTTTTTAAGACCGCTCGCTCAGAACACTGTGCTATCTTTTCCATGTTATTATACCTCTAATGAAAGACCATCTGTTTTGAGAGACCACATTTTGACCTGCCCTAGGGGCAGTCTCTCAAGACAGGCACCGCTGTATATATATATATATATATGTGTGTGTGTGTGTGTGTGTGTGTGTGTGTGTGTGTGTGTGTGTGTGTGTGTGTGTGTCTGTGAGTGCGTTTTTGTATGCAGTGATGATCAGCATGTGACTCAAATCTAATTTACTTGGCGTGGGGGGTATTAGTGCCCTTAATAACATTTGAACCCAGAATATAACAAAGTGAAGGAAATTCATGCTACCGTGGACACTCTTCGGCACAATTACATGAGAATTATTATGCATCATATTAAAAATGTATCACGCATTGTAGACAACTGTGTGCAATGGGTTGTATTTTGTTGCATGGTACGCGGCTACTGTGGTTGAACCTTCGCTGCGTGAACCACAAATATATGGGTTTGAACAAAGAGGGTCGAAAGGGGTTCTGGTCACAAGTCATGGAATAAATATAAGAAAAGAGTGTCGTCACTCAGGATCACAAAAAAGTATCCGTTGCCCCCTTTTGAGCCTGTGTTCCGGTCTTCGGGTAATCGATGCAAAGCAGAATTGTGACAGCAAAGGCCAGTGTCAGGCATTGAAAGTCACAGGTGTCAGGTGTAACGTCACTTGTTGTTCATTTGGCATCCATCACGTTATATTTCCGATCCTAATGTGCAATTCAACTATTCTGGCAGTGTCTTAAGTGTTAGTACAAAATCATCCTGAGACACGGGTCTTTACATGAGTAACTTATCATTTTCTCCCCCCCCCCCCCTCCATCGTGTCGGCAAACGGTGCCCGGACATCAAATGCTGTTCCATCGCGCGAATTGAAGATAATCTAGCAAAATTCATATATCTTCTGCCAACAAATATGTTGGGCTTGCTTTGGTTCGCTGAACGCACTGCACGTCAATTATGTTCAAAGTGCGCTCCGTGTAATTACTTGGCTAAATCGTTAAAAGCATTGCACCGCTTAAATATTCCGTGGCACAAAACCAGTTGCTGGTTTGAAAAAGTGATTGCAGGCATTGATATATCATTATAGGGTTGCTTCCTTGATTTAGCCGTGGCCCAGTTTTATAACCAGACATTAGAAAAGTGCACCCGAAGAACTCATCGTTAAAAATCGATGACCGCACATTCAAAGTATCAGTCCCAGACACTATATAGCTGACAAACCCAGGGGAAATTGAGCAACGTTGATGGTTCAGCCCCTCAGAAGCCGGGGTCTACGTGCTGCGTCTTCGTGGCGGAGTCAATCATGCTCAAGTTTGGCTTGAAGGATTGGACAGTCGGAAGCCACAAAAGAAGCTGTCAGTGAAATAATGTATGCCATTCGACGCACACGTGCCCAGTAATTATCAGCTGTTTTGCTTAATTAATTATACTCAGTATATTTGCAGGACCTTTGCATAAGCAGGGAATTACTTCAGTCCAACTGCAACGGAAACAGCGGGAATAAACACCACACATATGTAGCGTCTGCATGCACCACCCGCAGACCAATCTCAACATTTTGCCATACGTTGGCTGGGAATTTCGAAAGGAGTGGCTGGAATGTCTCAGAGGAGTTAAGTTTTCGTATGCCTAAATAATGTCAGTATCATAATATCAGTATCATCATTACCATATTGACGTTTCGAAAAATTATGGGTCCTTGGAGATTGGCTTTATTTGCACTTCTCATTTGATTGAACTGCCTTCAAAATTTGCCACCTGTTTCCATAAATAATTCCAGCCTAGTGGACAAAGTGATACGTCCAGAGGCACCTGTCCACCAGGATTTGTGATGTTCAATAGGGTGATTTAGCAAAACCTGAACTGAACGTGTACGGCTAGCCTCGCCGTGTCGTGACCACAGGTCTACGATGGAATGCTTCATCAATCAAAGTTTAAGGTAGCGAGATACAAATCACCCGAAAGTTCGGCCTAAAAATGTTTTTTTGATCTTTGTATGGATGAATATCTTATGTATCTGTCATGTAAATATCAAATTTCTGCTGAAATTGCAAAACATCACTCAAGATGAAATGATGAACGCAGCACCTGTAGACATTTGAGGTTTTTGTTCTCCGCGCCTTTAAAGTGGTACAACTTCGCACCCACTACATGCGGCTGCAACGCCGTTACACTTACCGCACTCGTGACACTCCCGAGGATAGAAATGTGTTAATTCCTTCATGGTATTAAGACAAACTTTCTAAACTAAGGTGTAAATAAATAAGTAGCAACTTAAACTAGATGAACCAAGAAGATACCAATTATCAAAGTTAGATATAATGTCCGCAAAGATGTAATTTTGACTAGTGGCTCTTAGCAACCAAATGTCAACACAGTAATGTCAATGGTATCTGTTCAGTACTTAATAAAAAATAAATGCAAGATACTGTTGTTTGCTAGTGTCCATACTCATAACTTCAAAGTTTGTCGATTATGTTACTACAGATATAGTCTTAGTGCTCATGTCACCGAAAAGCATTGTGTTTACAGCTCCAATTTGAAAGTTCATAATAATTTATATCAATATGTTTATCATCGCAAGCACCATTTTCAATGTCTGTAGTTGTTCAGAAAACATTAAAATACTTAGTATCCCAAGCATTTATGTTTCATGAAATAATTTAATTAGCTTAACACCTTTGCCCAAGTTTTTAACTTGTTCCGCATTTTTTGCTGGGTGTCTTTTTGGTCGCACCACATGATCACTTTCTTTTTCAGTATCCTTGTCACTTTTCCCCGTTTCACTTTTATCCTCAGTGTCAGGCACATTTGAACACTTAATCGGGTAATGCAGGTTAAGTGGTCTTTTCAGTGTTTTTCGCAAAGGCAATATCATCCTGTGAGTAGCGAGTGATTAGCTCAGTCACTCTCCCTTTTTTCTAGGTACCCCTTGGGAGATCGTCATGAATGAGTACCACATCACCGACTTTCACGGTGTCATGTGACTGGATTCTCTTTGATTTGAGTTTGTTTTTTCACTGTTCCCTCAGACTTAGTAAGTATTCTTCTCTCCACAATTTCCTCAATTAATCCAAATGTGTGTGTGTGTGTGTGTGTGTTTTTTCCACGAAGTAAGAAGTTGTTCAGTTGTGCGCAGTGTGCTCACACGGTACTCATGCATATCAATATGCAATTCAGGAACCCCAATTTTAGAGTTCACCGTAGTAAGGTGGGCAGGGGTTAATGTTGTTGCTTCAAGGTCTTCACCCATATACAACAGTGGTCTAGAGTTGAGAACACTTTGTATCTCCATTAAAAAAAAAAAAACTGATCAGCGGTAAGACGCAATTGTCCAATAGCTATCCTGTGACATCGTTTGACCAGTCCAACCTTCCTTTCATACAGGCCCTCCATCCAGGAGCCAGTTCCAAAATTAACTTCCATTTAATGTTTTCATTGGCTATATATGATTGCACATCTGGCGAACGCACAATATCCCTCCACACTGCCTGCACAGTGACCTTAGCTACCTTAAATACCACGGCATTGTCTGATATTATTTCACTGGGTTTTCCCCACCTTGCAACAAACCTCCGTAGTTCCATTATGAATCATTCAGTTTTCATGTTAAGCAATAGCGCCATGCCATCGAAGGAGTCCTGCAGCAGCGAGTGCTATTAGTGTAACGAGTTGCAGCCGCATGTAGTGGGTGAGGTGTAGAGTACGGGTAATACTAATACAAATAAAATCCCAGATTTAGGGATATTCCTAACATAAAACAAAGACATTACACTAGCCATAATCCTTTAAAAGGCCAGCGGTAAATTTTATTTATTTTTGTCTATGAATATCAAAATTTGACCATGAATAATGGTAATCAAAATAGACCCATACCTATGCCATGTATTAACTTGGACGCTATAAAAAGGCCTAGGCTAGTAGAGTAAGTAATAGTAAATGCCCGTTCAATGCCTGGAATATCCCATGCTGTACTCCCTCTTAAAAATGGGTGGCTTACCTAATATTTTATGCTCGGAACGAGCGGGACTCGAACCTATATAATTATCAAATCTACGTCCAGAACCTTGTTAAGTCTACACAAAGGTATATCACCGGAAAAGGGGGTGGGGGTGGGGTGGGCATATGGGCATATATAGACCAATGTACAACAGCACTTTCGTTATTAGCTGTTTCCTTCCTCTAGAAACATGAAGCGGCGGCGGAATTTACATAATCACATGTCACACATCAAAAGTCATAAAACACATAACCGTACGCGAAAGACATTCATATTTGCCAGTTAGTATTAAACACCCCACATATTCATTTCACAGCATGGAAACGCCTACTTAACGAACAAAACTAAACAAATCAAAGATAGAAATAAAACTACGGCTAGACCTATCTCTTCGCATTGCGTGCCTGTGGCTCGAATGCTGCTGTACCCCTGAGTATCACGTGAGGCGCTGGATCATGTGACGTGTATATATATATATATATATATATATATATATATATATATATATATATATATATATATATATATATAAGTTTCTAGGCTTACACGTACACAACGGTTTTTGCTAAACTTCTCTAATGGAGTTTGTGCCATCCTTCTCCTCTAATGTTGCAATTTCAACAAATATATTTGGTCTGGCACATGGATATTCTAGGCGTGCTGTAAGTGCACAAAGGCTCCTGACTCGGTCTGTACATGTGTCGGGTTAAAGATGCAGCCAAAGAGTATTTAACTCATTCCATACTATGGTCACAGGCCTTGGTCACTGGTTCCGGCGCTGCCTGGCAAGTCATGCTGCAGCTACCCTGCGGCAGCTGCAGCATGAATTGCCAGGTAGTGCTAGAACCACTGACTTAAGACTATAAGCATATTGGTACTTGAACGAAAGCTCTTTTCATAAAGAATTTAAATATGCAATTATTGTCTTAAATCTAGGTAAACATACGGAAAAATCAGGGACTGGTATGACATGCATTAAAGCTTTTATGTTTATTGATGCAAACTCATTTTCCCTGGTCGAAAAAAACATAAACAAAAACAAAATTTATTGTGACCACAGGCTTACATTTTGTAAAAAGGTTGTTACGACGCATGCAGAAAATACATTTTGTCAAAGTGAAAGAAAATATTAAGTAACATACACATACTAAACGGTTTTCTACTGATTTGTATAAGAACATTAATTGGCATTTTGTGTGATATGCATTTAGTTATGTGGATATTTAAATAGGTAAAGAACAGACCCCACATTCCAATCTGAATACTGGGTGCGGGTACTCAGTGAACAGTTTTCTTGTGGGTTGTTGAATGGCCTTATAACACATTTCAGTCGTGTACATCGTATCCTGATACGCTTACCCCAGATATGTTTAACCAAAACGTCTCGTAAAAGGCACAATCAAGACGAACAAAACGTCGTCAGAAAGATCTGATCTCTAGACGTCTTTTTCTAGGAAAGGAAAACATTTAATGTATTGCACCAATTATGACTATGGTTACCTATGTGTTGTCCGAGAGGAACCATTGTGTGGCTTACAACACTTTCTCAAAATCATAGCAGATAGTTTA
>CAXHWN010001941.1:0-62500 GCA_964020975.1 Hermodice carunculata | reverse complement strand
TCGCGAGTTTCTTGGATACTGGTAAAACGAGAGCTTAGATATTTTAGGGCCAAATCATTCATGCATTCAAGCATTAGAAGTGAGGTATGATCATAACAGTTACCATCCAAAATTTTACCAACCCAGTTTTTCAATTAGACCACTTGCACTGGTTTTGAAATAAAAATTGCCTGATAAAATTCTGGCAGCTCTGTTTTGTAGCCGCTGTAATATTGACTTGTAAGGGGAATAGGAATGACCACACACCGTGTCGCAGTAATCAAACAGGGGTTGAATGATTGTATAATACGTATACTGTGTTTAATATATCATTAATACCCTGCTCTTACCTACACTATAAGGGCTAGTCCCACAGAAAACTAACACAAATGGTTTGGGAACACCAACTTTATTATTATGGTATAAGCTTGTGGGCTGAGGAAGCCACTGCCCGTACATGGGCAAAATACACACTGAGTCAAAAGCCCACAAGTACACCCGTGAGCCAAATAATAAAAAAGTCAACTAAAACTACAACCTTAAAAAAAAAAAAAAAAAAAAAAAAATTCAGGTAACAAATCCACAAATTGATGAAAAGTAAACAGTTCTAAAATCAAACACACTGGAAAAGTCTACATAAAACTACCGCACAATTCTCCTCTCTTGTTAAAACGTCTTGCCGCTATCGCTGAAAACCACAGAATGACGCTCATGATCTTTTGTTTGAATCCCGCCAATTAATTAGCCAATCAGGGGCCTAATTACTCCCACCTCCGGAAGTGCCTCTTAATGCCCTATGTATTAAGCCGCAGTACCGCGGGAATTAAAACACAATTACATAATAATTGTCCTCTTGGATGGAATATGACAAAGTCGAGACAACAGTCCTATCTTCGGGCTGATTTTTGCCACAGAGTAATTTAGGTGTGAGCACCAATCTAATTTGTTGTCAACAACACCCAGCAGCTTGATGGACGTCTATGGCCAGCCAACAGGGCCATAACGCATTGGTCTTTCGCGTTACCGAGCCTCCACTACGCGTAGTCGAGCGAACATATCAGATTTCAGTCTCCACTACGCGTTGCCGAGAATATGTTTTCCACCACGCGCAGTCGAGCTTAGGCTACGCGTAGTGGAGCAACTTATGGCACCTTTTGGCTGAAGAAAAGCAAACCAATCATTTACGTCCTTACAATCATTAATGATATTAAAACCAGTAATTTCTCAACGTGTAGTCAAACAGGTCTAATACAGTTTACAAGAGCATCAGTGATTGGATAGTTTGGCTACACGCTATGGGAGGCATAGTTTCTCCACTACGCGTCGCCGAGGCTCGGCGACGCGTTGTAGAAGAACATTTTCTGGGCAACGCGTAGTGGAGACTGTAATCTTATTGGTTCGCTCGACTACGCGTTGCCGAGCCTCGACTACGCGTAGTGGAGACTGTGATCTTATTGGTTTACTCGACTACGCGTTGCCGAGACTCTGCTACGCGTAGTGGAAACTGTAATCTTATTTGTTGGCTCGACTACGCGTTGCCGAGCGTCGACTACGCGTAGTAGAGACTGCAATCTGATTGGTTTACTCGGCTACGCTTTGCGGAGCCTCGACTACGTATAGTGGAGGCTCGGCTACGCGTAAGACGTATGCGTTATGGCCCTGTTGGCTTGCCATAGACGTCTGCTGATTGAGGACTTCACAATTGACTTTAATATGATAACTTGAATCATCATTTTTTTTTGTTATGTCCAAATAGCATGTAACATGACTTTGGAATGTTCAAAGATGGTCTATTTTCCACAAACTATTCAGAAGCCCTGTTTAGATCATTCTGGAATCTTTGCTTGGTCTCGTCCTTGTTCGTGCGAATATATGGTTGTGCCATCAGCAAAAAGACGACATTTTGTTTCTAGTACGCAGTTTGGAAAATTTTTAATGTAAAGAAGAAATAGTATGGGCCCGAGGGAAAATCCCTGAGTAACACCAATAGATACAGATTGTTTTTAGGACAGATCGCATTACAATAGACATCTTTTGATCGATTTGAAAGATAGGAACGGAACCATGAAAAACTAGTCACATTCCATTACCAATCATCATATATAAACCCGCAGGTACAGTACTTTGGGACCTGTATCCACTATCGGTGCAACTTTTTCTACTAAGGTCCATCTTTGACTCAGCGGGGCTCTTGACTGCTGTGCTCAATGGTGCTACAGAATTCATGGCGTGGGGGGGGGGCGACTTCAGTGTCTGATACACTATCCCTATTCTGGGGCCCACTGTCGCCAACATCTGGTAACGTCAAGACGTAGTATTTACATTTTTAGACAATGCTCACACTGGAAAAGTCCCGTTATATATTGTTCTTTACATTCATTCGACAAGTTAACTTTCCGTTAACACTAA
Source organism: Hermodice carunculata (assembly GCA_964020975.1). Taxonomy (NCBI): domain Eukaryota; kingdom Metazoa; phylum Annelida; class Polychaeta; order Eunicida; family Amphinomidae; genus Hermodice; species Hermodice carunculata. The sequence goes on along the minus strand of CAXHWN010001941.1, from coordinate 60,112 downwards.
TCGCACATATATTTTGGATACTACCTCTTCAAAATATCCAATAGGGACTGACCCAATGGCTTGGCTGCCATTTTGAAAATTGTGGATTCTGCACTGAATGGTTTGTAAGTGAGGATAGCAATGGGACGATCTTAAGGGATTTATAATATATGAAACCAATTGCATATAATTTACAAATATTTCAGAGCATCAATAATAATATGATATATGCTGTGGCTGCAATTCAGTTTAATATCCAAATCAAATGTATTTTTAGTGCGACTTCTCCGAAAATTCCCAACGCATTGCGTCATGTTCGAAATGGTGGTCTCCGCAAATTGTACCAATGTGCATGATTTGTATTGCCACTATGCCAGGGTATCGTGTCGCATTTGGATTTGTAACTAACGATGATAACCACTTCAGATACAACCGAGCGGACAGATTTAAGTTGAGAGAGGAGACCTATGTGTTATCTTCTATTGTGTATGGTGAATCTATTTTCAGTCCGTTTTAGCCACTTGGCCCACTACATATGAAACTTACATTAGCTTTCACGGACACCTGTGTTGCATGAGGTCCGACGCACAGTGAGTAATTGGCCTTGGGTGTATAGCCTACTTCAGAAGAAGCATCGATGTTCGGAAACTTAAATAGCAGATACGTATGTACTGACACCACCATGTAAAGTTTAAGTTCATGGGCAACTTATGGACTGCATCGCAACGCACATGTTATGGTGCCCTCTAACTTCAGGCGAGAATAGGGGGCCGTCATGTTGCAGGGGTGTGTGTCAGGACCGTTTTGAGAGTTCAAGATCATCAAAATTGCTTGTTACAAACAAAATATTTGTACTGAGAAGTGGAAAGAATATAGCTTAATGTTTAATTATAAATCAAACCAAAAAAAAAAAAAAAAAACCAGGAAAAAAAAAAAAAACAACAAAAAACCAAAAAAAAAAAAAACCCCAAAAAATAAATAAATAAAAAAATAAAATAAAATAAAAAAAAAAAAACAAAACCATGAGGGTAACACAGCCTCTGTTTTACAGCATTAGGGGTCACGACTGGTTCTGATCCCCGCCACAACTGCATACCTGGTTGTCATAGTCACCATAGTCTCGCTCGCAAGATCCGGGCTGCTGCCTGTGCGGTGAAACGGAATATTGCTAACATTTTGGAAATAAAGAATACCTAGTACAGGCAGATGGAAATTTATTCTTGTAACTAATTTAGGAAGCACTAAACGAATATGACTTTAGTATCTTTGAAACTTACTTCTTGTTTTTTTTAAACACTAATTTTGTGAGAAATGGGTATCTAGTCCTGTCTGTGATAGTGACATCCCCATGTGTCCTCCGTGATTGACGGGCGTGAGCCCGGTGCTTTGTGGCGGGAAATTAACATGCATACCTCATATTCAACTAGTGTAACATCATGCCAGTTCACCTGCATGGCATACTCACCCAGCGTACCATCTCTTCGCAATGTAGATAGTTGGGCCAGCGCGTATCTTTCAACATCTTCATAGATGTTAGCGAATCCATGTATATTCGTTCTTTTTCGAAATTGCTGGAAAAAAGAATGACTTGAAATTAGTGTAAGCAATATGTTGCTCTGTTGTTTTTAATTTTGTTGAATGTCTCATTTATCACAATGGCCAAGAAGCATGACTGTGAAAACATGTATATAGTATAATATTCAGATCAACATCTCTGCGATTCGTAATATTAGTTCACTGGTAATATGTTCTCTTTTGGTCAAGGCTACGTAAATACGTTGTAATATCAATAGACTTCCCGCGGAGTAACAGTACTTTTCTCTCTCTGTTACAGCATATTTTTTCCTATCAAAGTAGTTTACTGGCAGTTTATTAATGATAATTGATTGATGAATATGGGAGTAACGAAAGAGTGGCAGACATTTATTGTAAATTCCTTAATCTTTTAAAACTGACCGTTATCCGTTATGAATATTTTTATGTACAGTCATGCAATTGTACAAGACCATTAATTCATTAGCTTTGCAGTTTTACGACTTCCAATAGTTTTACTTCTATTGGTCTGAATACCGCCTATGGTATCTTTAGTCATGCAATTATTTCTACAACAAAGCTGACTGCTTGAAAGAAATAATGGACCATCAATTCAATTGTCGGGAGTAGTAATATTCCACAAGTTGTGTGTCCCGAGAAAAAAAACAACTCCATATTACTGAATTTCAAGATTGGAAGTCTTTCTCGACCTCTTAGTTCTCAGACAGTCTCATTCTATTGTTTCAAAATCGGAATATTTTTATCTAATAGAATGTCCAGTTCCAAAAATATTTGTACTCACTCTACGAAATTACTCATCGTCATGGGTAATCCCACGCTATGGTGTCGGTCGTAGGTACGTTTATACATCATATCGTGCCATTCATGACCGAACTGTTCCTTCAGGTATGTCTTGTTTCTCCAAAGTTTCACAGCAGGCCAATCTTTAATTCCTCCCTTCACCAGCAGGGGGCGGGACTTTCGTATGTAGTCTCTGCATGGATAAACTGTTCATTGGGTCATCATTGCTGCATAGGTGTTTAATAGTGAAGGAACAAAAGGGGGGGGGGGTCTGGGACATTGGGATGAAGACAGGCACACAGGATACCCACAAGAGAGAGAGAGAGAGAGAGAGAGAGAGAGAGAGAGAGAGAGAGAATGTGTTCGCACGTGTCTGTGTGTACAAAATAGAAATATGGATGAAACACATCGCTCATCGTTTGGGATATTCTACGGGTTTAGATTTGAAGTGCTGCGAAGTAGTTTGATATAAAATGCCAGGACTTTTGTTAAATGTGCATTTTAGATGCACGCTCAAAGGGTAATAAAAAGTATGTACTATAATTTTAAAGATTTCAAAATTTAAAAAAAAATTAACATGCGCCTATAATGTAATGGAAACTGTTACTAATTTTGTATAATACTCATTAGTCGCATAACTGCCAATAGCATATTCAAAGCAATCAAATGGCTTCTCCGTTATAGGTTTGAAATTATCCAAGATTATGGATAAATTCTAATTTATTTACATCAACCAATTTTGGCGGAAAATTCAGAGCAGACTCATCGTACCACTTTGGCTATACAGACGTCAACTAATGCATGGCTAAATCTATGTTGTACCTTGCTGGAATAAATACCCAGTTTGTCCCATTAAATTCAATATTGTAAGTTAAATAGGCTATATTCATACAGCAATTTGCGGTGACGTCGACACAGTATATGCGGAATAACAACAACAACAACAACAACAACAACAACAGCAACAATGATAATAATTACGTAACGTTAAATCTCGACTACCATTGCCAAGACCTCTGTGTCTGGGCATGACGCCCAAGAAATCGAGTTGAGAAGCTTGCTACTCACACTTGATCCTGAACACCTGACGGTCCCGTGGCGCCATCTCTCGGTCAATGATGCTGACATCATGTGCACATGCGCCTGGTATCATCCTTCCTCTTTTGGGCGCCATTACTGGCTTGCTCTTTCAAGTGAAGCTCTATGAACGATCATTCACACTCACTGTTTTTTATGCTCTCGCATGCTTTATTCTGCGGAAAATCTTTTCTCAGCAGTCCCGGCATCTATGTATACCATGATAACTGATTTCTGTGATTGGATACCACTGAAATAGTAAGTGCAATGTTGGTCGTTTGACTTGTACTTAGATTTTTCAAGATGGCGTCCCGGCAAACAGAATGTAGAGAGAGGGAAAGCAGTGTGCAATAGGCTATTGCTTCCTTTCGGAGGCAGTCCACTGGCCAGATACCACTACGTCTGCATCCTCGTCTTTACTGGATCGCGGACAAAAGTTCGGAACCACTATATGGCAGCCTGGGAAGACCAGCCACACTGCAATAGGTGACGCCTGCAGTTGGGCCAAGTTTGCTTTCCTGAGTGAACTTGCAAATACTGCCAGTACTGGGGGGGGGGGGGGACAAGCGGCTGCCCTGTGAACAGGCAAGCAGGAAGTCAGATCATGCCAGGCGGCAGGTCGCAAGAGCCATGGAACGCCAGATGTTGGACATGGATGAGTCCTCACCTGTGACTCCCCATGGGAAGAAACTTAGACTTGGTTCACCTTGTCTGTCTTCAACCCATGTGTCTCCTGTGTTGAAGGGGAAAGAGCATGGGCCTGCTCCGGCTTGTCAGCAATCCCCTGAGACAGCTGTTCTTCTCCTAATACCCCTTGGGAGAAAGTGAACAGACTTCAGAGTCAGAAGTCAAGTAGCAAGAGTGATCCTCTCGGAGTTCATGACCAAAAGACTTTGCCCAATGATATCCAAATCTGCCCTTGGCACTGATCCAAAGGTGGTCACGGCCTTGAAGGCGATGTTCAAGAGTATGATACAGAAGGCTGAGATGTTGTTTGCCCCCTCTCAGCAAACTGTTCTTCTTCAAAGTCTGCTCCAAAAAAGTCGGACAAGCAATGGCTGCAGCTGTCAAGATCTCGGTTCTCTGAATCCAAGCACTCGAGATCGGACAGACAACAACCTTGCAAACTGGTGCGACCAGAGTGGAAACCTAGAGGTGCCCCCCCTCCCCCCGGTGTTCCGGAACACCGGCAGTACAGAAAACCAGTACCCCGGCCAGTCAAAGCACTCAGATCATAAGCCCGGATTGCCAGCTGATGCCCTGGTTCCTCCGTTGACTCCCTGAGCTCCTGGATCTGAGAGCTCGGGTGGTAAACGCAGCATAGGGGACTAAGGAGGAAAACACCAAGAAAGGAGGAGCCTTCCACTGCCACTGGGCCTTCGCACCTCTGGCGGCTTTGCCCCACAGTGACCACTTGGCGATTCCATTGGTTCCCACATTTTAGCCGAGTACCCTGCCTTACTCTCTGAAGCAGCAGGCGTACCATAAACTCCATGAAGATCAGAGGTTGCCTGAGGAGGCTCTGTCTTCCCCCGCATTGGACACATCTACTGTCAATGAGTCTGAGGGGACTCCGTCAGTGGAGCAGCTACCTGCTTCCACCTCTAGTCAGCTCTTTCCCAGACATCTGGTCCGAGAGTTATCTGAACTAGCTCTGGATCCCTCCTGCCAGTTGATTAGTCAGTCAGCAGCAGTTGAGGTCCAGGATAGTGGACTGGGGGAGCCTCAGCCAGATCACTCTGGCCTGTGGCCTTGAAGATCTTGGCATATGAGTCTCCCTTGTCTTCTCTTTTCTCCGCTTGTGGGAGGAGCAAGTGGAGGCGGTAGTTATGTCTGCTCCTGCGGTGCTCACTACCCCTACACCTGGTGTGGTGACAGATCCCCTGCTGTCACAGGCGGCTGCTCCATTGCCCTTGGACAATACGTTCGATGAGGCCTTGGGTATTCGTGCTCCCCTCGCGAGTCCAGAGTCTTCGGGCCTGGACACTGAGGAGGAGGATGAACTGCTGATGTGGGATTCGTCCGACACCAGGCTTCCACATACATTGAAAGTTAATCAGTCATGCAGTTCACACTCTCACAGGAGCAAACAGCCGACAACCATGAGCACGCCAGAGGCCTGGGCCTCTACCCCCATTGACACAGCACCTGCACCTGCCAAGGGCTTTGACCATGTCAAAGCTCTTATTCCGAAGCTGGTTGGTGACCAACCTGTACACCCGCCAGTGGAGGAGAGGTTGGGCACTGTGGTACTGTCATGCTGGGGCTCGTCTCTGCAGGACACGCGTTAACATACTTGTATACCTTTTTCACCCTTTGTAGCTGAGTTTAAAGACCACCTCACAGCCAAGACTCACGACACACGGGTTCTCATCAAGCCACAGACATCTGGCTACCTGAGGCAGGGCCCACACCTCCCTAAGCTGGATGTCCAGGGTACTCTGTGCCAGAGCAAATCTTCCCATCGGGTTCACTGCCGATGGAGCTAAACTGGGAAGAGTTTGATGCTAGGCAGCCGAGAACCATTATGGCATCTGCAGAGGCCTTCAAACGTTTGGAGGAGATGCCCGAGGCTCTGTCCTTGGGGTGTCCTACTCGGACATGTCGTTGGTCGCTTTGGGATAACTCTAGGACCTCAAGGGCTCTGTCCATATCAGTGAGGCGAGACTGGTTAGACCAGGCAATGCACTTCCTGACTTTGTTGTTGTCATTAACTGTTGATCACCAGGTGCGGACCGCTTGTAAGCTTGAGGGGAACCTTTGTTCGTTACGAAGGGAGGTCTACCTCCAGGGTCAAAAGCTGCTTGACCTGATATTTCAGAGAGCCCGCATGGGGCCCCTCTTCTCTGGAACTCTGTTCAGAGGAGAGATGGAGGAAGTGGTTCATCGGGCACAGGACCTTTTGGCCTGCTCAGCAGACCAGGCACACTCCAAGGTGCTGACCAACTCTGCTCAGTCTTTGTCATCCTTGGCCGCCTCACCCCCAAAGCGCAGTCCTTCCCAGACTACGTCTACCCACCCTTTGTCTCATGCTCCCTTGGGGGCATGACGACAGAAGGGCGGACAGCAATCTGGGAAGGGCAAGCCTTCCGGTAGAGGGAAGAAGTCTTGAAAGCTTCGGCATTCCTGACTCTCAGGTCCTGAAATATCTCTTAGGATTGCCAACCGCCACATTGTTAGACTCCATGTAGCGCCCGGTTGGCGCCTGCCTCACTGCATATCGCCTGCAATGAGAGTCCATCATGGAGGATACCTTTGTCCTAAACATCCTGAGACATGGCTGCATGCTGCCCTTTGGCAAAGACAGCCCTCTGTTTAGCAGAGAAATACATTGTTTGCTCCACCCACCTTGGAACCCAAAGCATCTGCATTCCTGGAGGTGGTTAGGACTCTTTGGAGCCAGTGCGCCATAGAGCCGGTGAGGACCAAGGTTCTTCCAGCTTCTACAATCTACTCTTCCTGGATGGCATCCAGTCATAGACCTGTCAATGTTAAACACCTATCTGGAAGTCCTGTCCTTTTGGATGGAGACACCCCAGTCAGTGGCAGCAGCCTTATGGCGCCAGGAGCGGACGACATCCCTGGATCTCAAGACCACGTTCTTCCACGTGCCAATCATGGAGCACCTGCTATTAGCATTTGCAGGCCAAATATACCAGTTCAGGGCCCTTCCGTTTGGTCTTGCCATGGCACTGCTGGTGTTTACCAGGTTCACGCATACATTTGCTACTTACCTTCACCGCTCAGCCATTGGCATTCACGTGTATCTGGACAATTGGCTTATCAGGGCACTTCGGCATCTAGATATGCAGCACCACACGCAGACCGTTATGGAACTCTGCCATTGCATGGGCCTGATAGTGAACCTAACCAAGTCCAGTCTTCAGCCAGAGCAGATCTTCGTCTTCCTCAGCATCTAGTTCCATCTGGTAGCCTACATTTGTGGTCCTTTGGAGGACAGGTGGGACAGACTGCAGTCTCTGCTCAGAGTGGCAAGGTCAGCTCGGTGCAACAATGGCTCACCCTGCTGGGATCCATGTCCTTGATGGACTCCCAGGTCCTGTTAGGCTGGCTCCACTATCGTCCCTTGAAGCTCATGCTGCGGGGCAGATGGACCAGGGCTATCTTACACAGGTGCCAATCGGATCAGCCTCACCTTCATTGGTGGACCATCAGGGAGAATGTCATGACAGGACAGACGCTGGACCCTTTTCGGGCCCAGTTCACCATTTACACGGACTTGTCTCAGTCCAGGTGGGGAGCCGATGTGTAGAGTTGGACCATATGGGACCCTTGGCAGACATCCTTTGCAGCTCACCACATAAGCTGGTTGCAACTGGAAGCGATAGGCTTGGTCATCCTCCACTTCCGAGACCTGGTGGACCACAAACGTTCTGATAATGTGTGACATCAGGACCAAGATAGCCTACCACAACAGGCAATGCAGGACACAGTCCTGGAAGCTGACTGAGTTGCCCGGATGCATCATCGGATGTTGTTACAACCAGGACATCCCTACGCATGTGAGGCACGTCCCATGACACACGAATGTCCTAGTCGATCAACTCTCAAGGAGAGGTCAGCCAGTAGGGATGGAGTGGTCACTCCACCCCAGGGTTATTCAGGCCACGTGGGCACGTTGGGGAACTCCACACCTGGACCTGTTTACAACTCGAGATAACTCAAAACTACCAGTGTACGTCTTGCCTGTCCCAGACCCCCAAGCCCTACGGTGGATATTCTAGCCAAGGACTGGAGCCACCTGTGGGCATACGCCTTTCTGCTCTGGCAGATCCTTATGAGGGTACTGCGCAATGTATGGTCCCACAATTGCAATCTGATCTTGGTCGCCCCCTGACGGCCCCGGAGGGATTGTTGATTGTTGAACCTCTGCTACATTTACTGGCATGGCCAAAGCTTCTTGTGCCACCATGGATGAGAATGTTCCATCAGAACCCTCAAGTGCTCAACCTCCATGCTTGGCGGTTATCTCACAGCACATCTGCGACAGAGGCTACTTGGAGTCGGTCTCAGAATTGCCAGTGGGGGGCTTCAATCTTATGCTCTCGTTGTTTACTGGGCTCAATGGAAGGTGTTTTCCGACTGGTGCACCAGTACCTAAATTCACCCTTGTGTCGCTGACATCACCAACTTCCTGTTGTATCAATGGAAAGTTTCAAGCAAGAGCTCGAGAACAGTGGAAGGGTTTTGATCAGCTGTCTCCTCAGCCCTTGCCAACGTCTTGGATGTGCAAATCGGTAGTGATCCTTATATGTCTGCGGTCATTGCATCTTTCTACACGACAGGCCAGCGACCCAACAGGTCCTACCCTGGTGGGACCTACTGCTGGTTTTAGTCATGCTGAAGAAGTGGCCGTTTGAGTGCCTTGAGGACCCCAGGCGGGTTTCCCTCAAGTACTGGATGTGGGAAAACTTGTTTCCTATTAACACTCGCTACTGGGGTTAGTAGAATCAAGATCCATGCTCTAGCTCATGACCATCTCCAATGGTCACCTGACCACTCCCAGGTGACCCTGAGGCCTCATTTGGGCATCCTTGCAAAGAACCAAGTGACTGAAGATCTGGCTACGGCCTTTCAGGGTTTTACCCTACGTGCGATGGATGCCGCTCTTCCTCTTGAGGAGACAGCCCTGTGACCAGTGAGAGCTCTTCCCTTGAACCTTTACCACATGGACAGACTCAGAGGATGGAGGTCTGCCATCCTTTTACCACTGAAGGAGCAAGTTTGCAGAAAAAAAATCATTGTGGATCAAGCGGGTGATCCTTAAGGCCTATGAGACCTTCAATGCCTCCTGGCATGCCCTGTGGAACATTGCGGCTATGGACATTCTGCGGGCCTGCCGATGGCGATCGTCTACTACTTTCACCAAGCACTACTTGCGTGACATGATAGTGCTCGAGGAAGGCATGTACGCCTTAGCAGGCATTACAGGATCCCTTGCTTTGATTCTGATACTGGTTCGTTTGTCCTTTTCCGGATCTCATCAGAGCTGCCACTGTGTTGCAGTTTATGGTGCTCTTGTGGTTGCATCCGATGTAGGCCTATAGGTCGGCGCATTTCTTAGTGGGTCTTGTAGGGCTTTGTGCCTAGTAGACCTAATGTTGGACAGTATCATAATTGAATAATTAATACGAGATATTTGGAGTAATAACAATATTGATAAGTATACATACCTCGACCACCAGGGAAGTCCACGCGAGTAACCTCGCTTCCTCTTGCAGCTGATGTCAACTGACCACTCTTCAAAAGAGGAAGGATGATACGGGGAGAGATGGCGCCACGGGACTGTCAGGTTTTTAGGATCAAGTGTGAGTTGCAAGCTTCTCAACTTGATTTCTTTGGCGTCATGCTCAGACACAGAGGTCTTGGCAATGGTGGTCGAGAGGTAAGTATACTTATCAATACTGATATTACTCCAAATTTCTCGTAATAATAATAACGATGGTAATGACAACGATGATGATGATGATGATGATGATGATGATGATGATGATGATGATGATGATGATGAAGAAGAAGAAGAAGATGAAGATGATGATAATGTTTTTAGTATCAAACACACCAGAAATTCATATTCAGGTGGCAATGGTACATTCTATTTTGTTTCTCCAACTTCACATTAGAACATAAAAACTGCTTTGTTTTCATATCTTTTTAGTGCATCATTTTCCCGTCTTTCTCTATTGAACTTCAGGGATTGAAACGTACAGCACATCATCACTAGAAACAAATTAAGGATGAGTGTCTGGTTCAGTGCTATTTTGACGATGCTTGTAAAGATTTTTCCTGCGAAGCAGACTCGGGGGGGGGGTATGTTCCGATGTTTATGTACAGAGTTTGCCGCATATATAGGGAACCCCTGTTACAGAAGAGAAAGCCCCATTGCATTCGCTCCCACGGGAGAGTGCTAATTGCCTGCTCATCACATTAGCTTTGTGGCAACCAAGGCCCGGTGACCAGTCAGGAACCAGATTCATATCAGGCTTAATTGCTAAGAAATAATCAGCAAGTCATGGACAGACCAATCATGGTGCCCTGATTATGCAATGCCTACTGTAAACACTTTCTCCATGTGGGCAGTTGTCTTTGCTCACTGTGACCCCACATGAAGCACTGGCAGACACTGTTAATTGAGTTCACACCATTTGTATATTTGGTCCATACCTGTTGTGTGTACAGGGTACTGGGGTAATGGGATAAGCAGAACACCACCGGTACCAATAAATCACATTTTGGAGTCCATTTTCATAGGAATAATATCAGAAGTACATATTTCTGAGTTGATTTAGATTAGAAAACAAAAACAACATGGGAGTCAATGGGATACATTACACGGTATGTCAGGTAAAAGCCTAAAAGAGTGGCCAGTTGAGATAGATGGGACTCCAATAAACTGATCAGTGGACACGCTAGCACCACTATTGGGTTAGAAGCCGTCTTCAGAGCTGCCATAGTTCAAGGCAACATTTGAAAAATAAACGATTTTCCGCTGCCGGTCGGCAGCACAACAAAAGTGTCTCTCCTTGAGACGGCTGTAAGCAGTGCCTGCTCTTGTTCATCGGTGCGCTTTAACCCCATTTCTCCCGATTTTCCATGAAGCAAACTCTTTAGTTCAGTAACATCCATCTTCCTGCCAGGGAATACACAAGTACTTTTATGTTATCTTAATTGCCGAAGGCTTAATCCAATTTCAAAAGTAACTGGTGTTGCGTCATCCAGTTATGGGAATACACGGTCTTGTCATCAACGCTGTCGCGGGTTAGTGACGCTATCCCAAAAGACAATGCGGGGTTGGGGGGGTGGGGGGGGGGGGAGGGAGGGTTCATGAATATCTTGGGTGATGAGCCAATCACCAGGAGGGGGCTTGGCCAGGTAGCAGGTGCTTTCTTTTGTGACCTACGTCGCCAACTCGCCGGCGACCCTCATACCCCCAATAAACTGCGGTAGGCCTTCGCTGGGGGCAGAAGGCCTGCTTCGCAGACAAGTAAAGATTCTATCACAAAGCAATCAATATACAAAAACTGCCACAAACTATACATTTTTGGAAAGCTAACAAACTGCTGATTCGTTTTTACCCATATTCCGGTGTGTTTTTGTCCTATGTTTGTATAGCAATCGCACCAAATGCCGTCCTCTTTTTCAAAGAACCTTTAAAAAAAACCTTGGATTCAATTTTTTGTTTTCTGATGTAAAAACATTAAATTTCTGGCAAACTGTTTGCAACAATGTAAACTGGAAAGGCGAATCTGAGATTTTCAATAACATGTTTAGTTTTGTCAAGAGCATGAGTCACAGTCTGGTCCCTTTGTGTGAGTGTCATCGATGCAAAACATAAGTCACACAAAACGAGATACGCTTTTTCAGTTTATATTGGTACAAAAAGTTTGCCACAAATTCAATGTCTTGACAAATGGTCGTCATAATTTCCAGGACGCACTGCCCCCCCCCCCCCCCACACACACACACAGAGGTAGGTTTTAAGCTGCAAATTCAGTGCATCATCGAAGAAACTAACTTTTTTGCCAATTCAATTCGCCACGACTCTTTCAGTGCTACATTTTGGACAACAGCTTTCGTAGGTGGCTTTAGGTGCAATGTGCAATTTAAGCGCACCGAAGAAAGCTGTTGATTTAGACTAATATATTCTAACTGTACATTGCATAATTGTTACAACAGGCATGTTGATACTTGAATGAAACGTCTTTTCACAAGGAACACTAATCCAGCACCCATATAAATCAGAACAGTTCGTTTTAAGTAGTTCGACCTGAGGCGCAGTAGGTACTGAAAGAGTCAACATGACAAAGGCCGTTTTTTTGGACGCAAGGTAAACGCAAATCCTCCAAGACAATGCGTGAATTCACATTTTAAGTATCTATATAAGCCTTCACCAGTAAGGAAGCTGCAAGTTCGGTATATCATTTGTGCAGGAAGTTTTCACGCACTAACTTTGGGTAAGAGTGACGAGGGATTGTTACATCTGTTTATTGCGGACGGAAGACATTCTTGTAGAGACTAATTTAAATTCTTTCGTATGTCAGTACTTGTTTGTGCTCCTGTGAATAGACACAGCACACCTCAAATTTGACAGATCATTTGAAATGTTTAGGAGAAATATCCAAAATCATTAAAAATGTTGGGTTCTCTGACTGGTCAAAATTCTACATTTTGTCAAAAATTAAGGAAAAATGGACGTTTTATGGCAAAACACATTTTTCATGATCATAGTTCGAAAATCAGCCATAAATTGATAATAAATGTTACTCTTAACCTTCTCTGAAACAAAATTAGTAATTTTCTTCACTTCTGTGAAAAAGGGTTATTATTCGGACCTAAAGTCATCACATGGTGAAGGAGGGGTCAGAACCCCACATTTTGTAAAAAATTGGTGGGCCAATCCCTTGGTGCATGTATATCAGCCGTTACGGTAAGAGCTTTTTCAGAATCAGGTGTGTATATGACCTATCAATTTCAACGTACAGCACAGTACTGCAGATCAAACACAGTTATGCATACTCAGTACAGATACAAAGAAATAGCCACCTGTAAAATGTCTGAGGATCCGGAAACTCGTACACTGTATCTATCGTCTTCCAAGAATCTTGATGGTAGCCAAATGCCATTTTGTGTCCTTTCTTTCCACTTTTCGTGGAGGATGGACAAGGTTTGCGTCCGGGACCTTAAGAAGAAAATTAAGTCAATGTACCAGATGTCTTGAATCGCATATAAAATTAAGCCTCCCCACCTGAAGTCCATGGACGGCAACATTTTCTGGCAGGTTAGTTTCGCTTTGGCAGGTTGAAGTTAGCCGTGCTGCCTGATTGAGGCCAAGGTCAAGAATTTAGGTGGTCGAGAAACTTGATCTTGACTTCATAAGAGTCAAGTGTGTGTATGAAGGTGAAGTATGTAAAATAAGATTACCTGTCAGACAAAAGCAACCCCCATATGGTGCAAATCCGTGCAAAAACAATTTCTCGGATATGGGTGTTTTCTACGCAAATCTAATTCAATATCACGCAAAACGTATCGAATGCAAGGGTCGTTGCATTAAGCCAGAACTTGGGAAAAATTGTACCTTTGTATGGTATGTTCGGTTCAACAGTGTTTGGCAAGTCAAACTTTTGAATCAGAGCCATATTGAACAGGGATATTATCTGTTAGGACAAAATAAGAAAGCTATATTTTTTAGGTAGTAGACTACGACAAAAGGGAAAAATGGTACAAACCCATGCAGAAGATGCATGTGGAATTAGGGAGCAAATCTATAGTTTTCTATGTGTTGGTCATGAATTTGGTGACAAAATGTATCTCGATTCTGCCGCGGTGGGTTAATATCCAAAATAGCACAGGATATAAGAAGATTACGGGTCAAAAGAATAGTGTAAATACGATACAAGAGAAGTTGGTTCATAGTAGAAGATAATTTTTTTGTATGCAAGGGCCATGGCCCTTATCAGTCAAGGTTAATGTCATATGTATATATCAATGTTAATGTCATCGCCGTCATTCAAATTATGAGGTGATTAATATGATGAGTATGAGTAGGACAAGCAAAACATAGCATTTAACACAATTATATCCAATAACTATATATATATATATATATATATATATATATATATATATATATATATATCAAAGTTCTGGCGCAATGATCATAAGGACTCTTTACCTGTCCGTAATATTCCATCAAGAGCACCAGCCTCATGTAGAGTTTTAAGATTGAAGGTCCGCATTTCCTTCACATTAATACCAAACCACCCCCACCCAAGCTGTGGGAACTGCAACACCTAGCTAAAGAGACGAATGCTGAAACTTGGCTGGATAGCTCCGTCACCGACTTTAGAAATCTGTTTAGATCTCAACCCAAAGAAGGATAGCAATCGGCAAGGTGGGGGCAGGTGGGTGTCCTGCTTATACAATCGTAATGACCTACCAGTCAATCGTTGTTCAAAGTTGGACAATTCAAAGTTGGAAGCGGTGTGGACAGAGCTAAGGTTAATACGATACCTTTTTACAACAGAGGAAAATCACTAGTATACAGACCGACACAAAATTTCAGCAAACACCCAACCCTCTGTGCAGCCTCAAACGACTGTAATTTTGACTATTCAGTTTTTCTTGCTACCGTGCAGTCTTCAAAACCACAAGAAAGAGTCCAAACAACTCAAAATGAAATAATGAGGTAGTTGTCGTTCAAATTGGTGGAAATGAACCTTGGGAATCTATACAGAGTTTCTTTAAACGGAAAAACCGAAAATGCGTGGCCAATCCGGGGGCCATATCCACTTCAAACTTGGTGGATATGTACCTTCGGTGGATCTTTACCAAGTTTCTTTAAATGGAAAAACCAAAAGTGCTTAGTCAATTGTTTCGAAATTGTATATGAACACTCAAGGGGATTCCTAGATCTTTTAATTTGTTCTTTATTTTTTTCTTTTCTGTTGACTTTTTGTGTTTTGCTATAGGCTGTGCCATGCACCCCTATTTCTCGAAACTGTGACTCAGATTATGCAGAAACTTGGCCTTACTGTGGATTCCAAATTTTTAATGAACTTTCAATTCGGGCACTTATCGGGTAACGCATACATTCCTACTGATTGCTATGCAAATCAGTGGGGATGCTATGGTAGCCTAATTCATATTTTTTGACATCTCCAGAACCGTCCCCCAGATTCACTTCAAAGTTTGTAGGCAGATACTTTGGCTAGATCTCTATACTGCGCTTGTCCAAATGGTCACCCCTCATTGATTTTAATTTCAGTTGACTGACAAGTTGTGTTATGCCTAGCCATCCATCGTCCGACCGTCGTCCACAATTCACATTTTCGACTTTTTCTCCAAATCCGTCAGCCAGATTCACTTCAAACTTGGTGGGGATGTGCGTTGGGTGGGTCTCTCTCAATTTGTTCAAATGGCCACGCTCCAGTGATTTTTGGATTTTTCATGACTCTAGTTTTGTTTTTGTTTTTTTGTTTTTTTTTGGGGGGGGGAGGAAATCTTAAAAAAAAAAAAAATCTTCTCCACAACCGCTCACCCAGTTGCTTTGATATCACACAGAGACACTCCCGGGGACTCCTTGTCCTGAATTTGTTCACCAGGTGGCGCTGCGATTTTAATTTTTTTTTAATGATTTTTGTGTGTTTTTGCTATTTTTGACTTCTTCTCCAGAACTGTTACTCAGGTTAAGCTGAAACTTGGTGGATATGTTCTTTGTGAAAGGGTAAAACTAACTTGTTCACTAGGTGGCACTGCTGTGGATTACTGATTTTTCACGATTTTTTGTTTCAATCTGGGTACTTATAGGTCAATGCAGCTTTCCTATTGATTACTCTGTAAGTCAATGGGCATTCTAATGCTAATAGACTGCTTTTTCAAAACTGACATCCAGATTGACTTCAAACTTGGTTTCAATGAACCGTGGGTGGGTTTTTTTGTTTGTTCTTTTTTGGAAAAATCTTTTTAAAAAAAATCTTCTCCACAACCGCTCACCCAATTGCTTTGATATCGCAAAGAGACACTCCCGGGGACTCTTAGTTCTGAATTCATTCACCAGGTGAAGCTGCGATTTTCAATTTTTTTTTTAATGATTTTTGTGTTTTTGCTATTTTTGACTTGTTTTCAGAACCGTTACTCAGATTTAGCTGAAACTTGGTGGATCTGCTCTTTGTGAAAAGGTAAAACAAACTTGTTCACGAGGTGGCACTGCTGAGGATTCCTGATTTTTAAGGATTTTTTTCAATCCGGGTACTTATCGGTCAGTGCAGCTTTCCTATTGATTACTATGCAAGTCAATGGGCACTCTAATGCTAATAGACTTCTTTTCCAAAACTGTCATCCAGATTGACTTCAAATTTGGTTTCAATGAACCTAGGATGGGTTTTTACCAGGGTTTTTCAAATGGTTACGCTCCAAAGATTTTTGGATTTTTAATGATTTTTTGGGGGGGGGAGGGTTTGGAAAAATCTTACAAAATCTTTTTATCCACAACTGCTCACCCAATTGCTTTGATATTGCATAAGAACGCTCATAGGGACTCCTAGTTCTTAATTTGTTCACCAGGTGGTGCAGCATTTTTTTTTGCAATTTCTTTTGAATTTTTGTGTGTTTTTGTTACTTGTCACTTCTCCTCAACTGTCTCTCACATTAAGTCAAAAACTTTGTGGATATGTTCCGTATGAAAGGGTCAAGCAAAGATATTCAGTAGGTAGCACTGCTGTGGATTCCTGATTTTTAACATTTTTGTTCAATTCGGGTACTTACCGGTAAATGCGCCTTTTCTGTTGCTTACTGTACAAGTCAATGGGCATTTGAATGGTAATTCACAATTTGGACTCCTCTGAAGAAAATATGTGTCAGATTTACTTCAAACATGGTGGCAATGTACCTTGGGTGGATTTCAACCAAGTCTGTTCAAATGGTCATGCTCCAGTGATTTTTGTATTTTTATGATTTTTTTTTCTAAAAATCTTTATAAAGGTTTCATAGGAACGTTTAACATGGGAATTTCTTGTAATGGTTATAACTTAAATAATTTTCCCCGGATTTGTGCCAAACTTGTTAGGGGTGTACATTTCAAAGTGTCTATGTATTTTGTGCAAATGGCCATTCTACAGTGATATTTGGATCTTGACCTCATTCCCAAGGTCACAGCATAACAGACACGAAATTTAATGTTCACTTGATAACTTTAGATCTGTATTGAGTTAGGACCTTGATGTTGCACATGTTAATGTTTCTCTATGAAGGTCATGCTTCAACAGTACATGAGTGACCTTGACCTCGTTTCCGGGGTCACAGTGCAAGATACATTAATTTTACTCTTCACTATAACTTGAGAACTACTTGAACTGGGACCTTGAAGTTGCATATGTTGGCGTTCTTCTATAAAGGTCTGACTTACTCAGTACATGGGTGACCTTGATCCTATCCCAAGTTCACAGAGCTGCAAGTGTGATGAATGTGTAAGTCAGCTCCCTCTTGTTATGTATTTTTTGGTAATATCTTAAAAACTCATCTCTGAAATCGTTTGGTTAATTGCTTGGATAGTGCACAGGGTACATATTGTGTGTTTTCATTGTCTTTCTAAAAATGTACATCGTTACTCTTGTCCACATCGTCATCTTCATCATCGTCGTTGTCATCAAACAAGTCATTTTCATACATTTATGTGTTACATCTGAACTTCTTTTACATGACCAGCTAGGCCTATGCCTCCTCTTTACTGTGAGTTTCAGCAGGTGTGTTGGCAAAGTGAACTGAATTAATTATTAAATTGAAGATTCGTCATAAAAATATATAAAGGATGCTGAATCACACGCTTTGCCGATCTCCTTGTTACGGAGATCAGCGAGTAGCGCCGTGCCCACGAATAGGAGGTATTCACATTAAACTCTTGACTGCAGACCTGCTCTGGCCCCGTCAGTTGCTAGGCAACAGAACTATGTCTCTGCAATAATCAGGGCACTTTTACAAGATATGTTACGTAACCATCCAGAAATAAAGCTTTTTGCACCAAACAAATTAAATTTTCTAAATATGTTCAGCATCTTGTATGTTTTAAAACTTAGTCAATGACTTTTCAGAACCTTTTTGCTTTTTCAAGTTGCTCCTTTTATCACAGCAGCTCACTTGACCCTTGTTTACACATGAATGTGCCCTCCTTCCTGTCAAATTCCTTGCTGCATTCTAGATGGCAGCACAGGATCCCAGTTAATATGCATATCCCCTATTCATGGAGACTTGCCGCCGTACGGGATTCAACATCCTAAAAAAATAGTGCAGTGTATCTATATTTGATATGTGGCGTACCACTGTACACTGTGCCGCTGGCCATGGATTCATAGCATGGGACCACTTCAGCAACGATGGCACTTTTGTCACTGACCCATGTCAAAGTAAAGCTCATCAGAAGGAACAAATACAATCCGGACTCGTACTGTGGCATCGTGTTGAATTAACCGACGGACCCTGTAAACGAGATACATAATATATTATTAAAATGGAAATGTGGAAATCTTCAAAAAAACCCGTATCACACACAAGAATATATATATATATATATATATATATATACATATATATGTGCTGAAAAATTTATACCAGAAGTCAACGCATTACATCATACCTACTGTACGCTCTTTAGGCATGTGTAGGATTTGTGATAGATGTCCCTGCCTGGTTCATCAAAATACCGAGAGAAACACAGTTCACGGATAGGACAGTCCAGAACATAAAAATGAAGATTATCGCTTATGGGCCTGAAAATTGTAGTCAGACTGTTAAATGTAAATGCGACCTTCAATGTTAATTTACAATCAACGTTACGCGTCAAATAGTGCAAACGCACGCTTCATGCAATATATATTTATTTTAAGCAATTTATTAAAACACCGTAACACACCCACACACCCACACACCCACACATGTATGAATGTACACTGTATGTATATATATATATATGTATGTATGTATATACATATATATATATATATATATATATATATATATATATATATATATATATATATATATATATATATGTTCTCTGCCTATCTCATGATACTGAGAGTGTTTTGTCGTGCCATATTGTACCCCTGCACAGCGATAACCTAAGTGATCACTTACCAGTGCGTTTGGAAATGAAACTATGTATACAGGGTGACAAAAACTGTGTCGAGGCATCATGTAAAAATGCATCACTAGATAGATTTAAGACATACCCATGTCCCAGGTGGGATAGACAGGACTGCAATGATGCGTATCAAACAATTCTATCAGAGGAACTTAACTCCCTGCCTCTGTTAACATTAGATGAGTTCAAATGCAATGATCAGAATTACGTGTTACATCAAGTGGAAAATCAAATTGATACCATTAACAAATTAATTCATGATGTACAGGATGTACGCCGAAAAAGTTTTTTAAGCCAAAACCATACTGGTGTCCACATCTCAGTGTCATAAGGGATCGGAAAAGGTTTTGGTTTAATTTATGGGTAGCAAATGGAAAACCGAAAACAGGTGCAGTACATGACGCACATAAATATATTAAAAAACAGTTCCGACGAGTATCCAGACATTATAGGCAAGGTCTTCATAATTCTGGTATACAAAAACTTAACCTGTATTTCGGGCAGAGAAAGATGTCTTATTTTTGGAATGAGCTGAAACGACTAAAGAGAAAAAAGGTATCTAGCAGTAGAGATGCTAATGATTTTCAAGTCTATTATAAAGGTGTTATGCAGGATAAGGGTACACTTACTAGTGATCAGTTGAAGATAAGTGAATTTGTAAAAGCCGAGTATACTAAAAACTGTAACAAAGTATTTGATATCTCGGTAACGCATAACCACATTAAAGATCTGATTGGTTTATTACGCAGGAATATCGCGGCGGGCCCAGATGGAATTTATGCTGAGCATTTGATATACGGTAACTCTAAATATCTGTGCACTCACCTAGCGTCTCTATATTCTATCATTCTTCAGTGGAGCATCGTGCCAAGAATATTACAGTTTGGTGTCTTGGTACCTATACTTAAAAAGCCCACACTCAATCCAAACGAAGTAAGTAACTACAGACCTATTACGTTGAGCTCCACCCATGGAAAACTCCTAGAATTATTTCTGATACCAGATTATGATGCATCTGACACGCAGTTTGGCTTTCGTAAAGCCCGAGGGACGGACATGGGATGTGCTTTGCTACACGATGTAATTTCCTATTTTGAGAGTAGAAAATCACCCCTATTTGTAGCGTCACTGGACGCGGAAAAGTGTTTCGACACCGTATGGCATGATGGGTTATTTTTTAAGTTATATGATGTGCTCCCCTTGCCACAATGGGCATTTCTATATACCTGGTATCGTCAGCTTAAAGGGGTTGTAAGATGGAATGGACTGTACAGTGCCTCGTTTGATGTCACTTGTGGTACGAGGCAGGGCAGTGTATTATCTCCCACGCTGTTTAATGTCTTTATAAACGACCTTTTGCTTACATTACAACTCAGTGATTGTGGGGCTCGTATTGGATCCCAGCAGATCAACTCGTTTGCATATGCAGACGATATTACTTTGCTCTCCACAATTATACCTGATTTACAACAATTAATCAATATATGTACTGACTATGCTCAGACTTGGAGATTCAATTTTGGAATAAAAAAATCAAAATGTATGGTAGTAGGTAAATCTCCGTTTGACACAGTGTCGGTCAAAATGGGATCATGTGTAATTGCTTTTGAGGAGAGCCTGGACATACTGGGTGTAAATTATACAAAGGATCATAAATTTGACGTACATGTGGATAACAGGATTAATGCCGCAAGGAGAGCCATATATAATCTTAGCTCTGCAGGCATGGCTTACCCTGGTCTCTGTACAGAGGTCAAAACACATCTATGGAAGACTATCGGCGTACCTTGCCTATCTTACGGTCTAGATACTATGTGTTTATCACAAAGTCAGTTGAAACGTCTTGACTCTTTTCAGGGTACTGTATTAAAGCAAGTCCTAGGATTTAGTAAGCGAGCACACCATTCATCTATTCTTACTGCTTTAGGAGTACCGACCATAGCCGACAATATCCAACGTAGTACAGTGTCTTTACTGCGTCGAGTGGCTTCAGTCAGCTCACCTTACAGATATTTTATATGTCACTTGTTAGCAAAGTATTGGGCATTTGGTGTGAACGGCCTTGTGCCGGGGACTGTTGTCTCAAGAGTTCATAATTATGGTATGTCGCCTTTTGCCGTTTTTCTCGGCAGGCATGTTCAAACGTCACGAAAACAGCAAACCAGTGCTCTTTCTGATGGGATGGTGGATTCACTAAAGTACTTGCTGTTCCATGAGAATTTCCAGAAGCCATGGGGCTATGAACATACACTGGCAACATTGTTGACCAAGGCGTTTTAGTCACCTTCTGGGCCAGGGCTAACGGTCTGGGGGAACATCTGGCACGGAACATGGCTCTGTTCGTTAGGGCTGTGTGCATCTCTGGTGGGAAGGGCCTATCTCTATTTCCATGGTCGAGAGCGCGGCCAGGTCGTGTCGCGGGTCATGGAGCCATGCCATGGCAAAGTATGCCATCTCATGACTCCATGTCCCCAAGTGTGACCTAGGCCGCACTCATTTTCATGATATCATTTCAATTTTGGTTTATCAAACTTGGTTTTTGTATGTAGATGTGTTCATATGCGCTGTGCTCTGTGATGTGCTCTGTAAATACGTGTTGGTGCTGTGTAAACATTTCGATGTATTTTATCTCGATGTACTTGACATTTTTATTTCTCCAGTAATGGAGGCTTAATAAATTATTATTATTATTATTATTATTATATATATTCCGGTACAGTTCTTCACTTGGACCTACTGGGTTAGACTTGCACAAGCCCCTGGTGCATGTCCCTATTTTTCCATCCCGCAGTCCCACCCAGAAGTGCGATACATTTTCCCCTCCACAAAGTTAACTGTATAATATTATGCCAACTAAACAGTGTAAGTCCTACTGTTATTTTTTTTTTTTTTGAACTGGTCGACACTGCCGGCGTGCCGGTTTCAACAGTAGCAGCTATTGAGTCCTAGTCAGTGTAATCCCATTATCATTGCGATAAGACTGAGCGGAAACTGGTCTTCGATGAATGCATGGTTAGTCACTGGCCACTCAAGCGAGACAAAGCTGACCGTCTCCCTCCGGCTGCCGACACATCACCAGTTTGGGAGAATGTCGGCTCTAAGACTGAGGAATTTCCTTAAAAAAATGTGGACAAAAGATTAAAACGAAGATTCAATATTCAGTGGGCGAAATCTATGGAAAATAATTGCGGAGAAGAAAAAAAATTAAGAACTTATACAAAATTTAAAAGAAACTTTGAAATGGAGAAATATCTACTATTAATTAAGGACCGTTCATTACAGAAAAAATTCACTCGATTTACAATAAGCGCCCATAATTTAAAGATTGAAACTGGTAGGCACAAAAGACCCCACAAGATCCCGTTAGAAGAAAGACTGTGTGAAAATTGCAATGAAATAGAAGATGACATACACTTAATGACAACTTGCAAAAATTACGATCCTGAACGTCAAAATTTATATAGCACCTTAGATGACATTTTCCTTTCCTTCTCTGATTTAGTTGACACAGATAAATTTGAATTTATTATGAATTTAGACGCTAGGGATGACTTTTTCACGGCCGTTGTTGACAAAAGGGGAGCATTTTAGTTTGTTTGTTTTTTGTTTGTTTGTTAGTTTGTTGTTGTTGTTGTTGTTGTTGTTGTTGTTGTTGTTGTTGTTGTTTTTTAGCTGGTAATTCTTTACGCCTTATGTTACTTGTCAAGATGCAAGTTTTGACTGTGGTATTGAGTATTTGTGTTTGATGTTTTGTTTATTTGTGCTTGTATTGTGTCTCTGTATGTATAGCAAAATATTGCAAATGTAATTGTGATGCAGCTAATAAAGTTCATTTCATTTCATCAGGCATTAATCTAGTGTTCTCATCGGCTAAGTGGGCCTGTAACAGTTTTGATTATTAATCATTCTTACAATTACTGTTGCCCGCTGTCAATTTTTGTCACTAAGGGCACTGCACATTTGACCCGGCCTTATTAGACTCAAGTCTTATGTGCCAAATGGGCCTAATTTATGTGGTTGGTTGACAGTCCATCCTTCAAGTTTACAGTTCTTCCTGGCCCACGCAGGCAAGGGCACCATTTCATTACTGTACATGAAGCAAGCAATAGGATTATAATATTAAACTGAGCGTATTTTGATACGCATTTGATATATATACATATATGCGTATGGGTACATGCTGGTATATGTATATACATATGAATGTCTCTGTCTGTCTTTCTATCTATACATATTCATTATAGGAAGCCATTTCATCTTTGCTCTGTATTTTGACATATCATCAAATATCTTAAATAGTTAACGAGATTGTAAAGCATTGAATAAAACCAGAGATGGCACCCCATCATGTTTATATATGGATGGTCTACTGCACATAAATAGAAAAGTATTGTTACATTTAACATCAGTTGTTTTACCTACAACTTTAAATATACCGCTGAATGTAAAATGAACAAACTGCTAATTAAAGTGTGTGTGTCAACACACACTTTTTTGTTTTTCCTGAAATTCTTTATTTAAAGTGTGTGTGTCAACACACACTTTTTTGTTTTTCCTTTCTTTCTTTCTTTCTTTCTTTCTTTCTTTCTTTCTTTCTTTTTTTCTTTGTTTCTTTCTTTCTTTCTTTCTTTCTTTCTTCTTTCTTTCTTTCTTTCTTTCTTTTTTTCTTTCTTTCTTTCTTTCTTCTTTCTTCTTTACTGCAAATTTGTCCGACACTTTTCTCGAACACTATTATACATAGAAACTCCAAACTTGGCATGATTGTACCTCCATACAAGGAGTTTGACCGTTTTATACAAAGGAATGACAATGTTTAAAATTATACAAATTAGGGGCATTTGAAATTGTAAATCTTGAATATCTTCAGAAGTATAATAGATAGAGATGTCATTCCAACTTCTACTAGTGGGTTATTGACCATTGCGCATCTAACGAATTAAAAACAAACGTTGTAGCAATTTAAATTATGCTAATTAGCAGCATTTGAAATTTTAAAACTTGAATATCTTCAAAACAATTATAGATAGAGACGTCATTTCAACTTCTACTAGGGGTTGTTGACCATTCCGCATCTATGAATCTTAAACAAAAGTTGTAGCAATTTAAATTATGCTAATTAGCAGTATTTCGAAATTTTCAATCTTGAATATCTTCAACACTATAATAGATAGAGATGTCATTCCAACTTCTACTAGGGGGTTGTTGACCATTGCACACCTAATGAATTTAAAATAAAAGTTGTAGCAATTTGAATTATGCTAAATAGCACCATTAGAAATTTTAAATCTTGAATAACTTCAAAGCTATAATAGATAGAGATGCCATTCCAACTTCTACTCCTGTGTGATGGAATAGTTGTACATTACCATGTCAATATGCTTTGAAGACACACACACACACACACACACACACACACACACACACACACACACACACAATGATTTGCTATGCAGCAAATCACCTTTCCTAGTTGTTTCTTTCTTTCTTCTTTACCAGCAAATATGTCCGACACGTTTCTCAGAAACTCTATTATACATAGAAACTCCAAACTTGGCATGATTGTACCTCCATACAAGGAGTTTAACCGTTTTATACAAAGGAATGAAGATGTTTAAAATTATGCAAATTAGGGGCATTTGAGATTGTAAATCTTGAATATCTTCAGAAGTATAATAGATAGAGATGTCATTCCAACTTCTACTAGTGGGTTATTGACCATTGCGCATCTAACGAATTAAAAACAAAAGTTGTAGCAATTCAAATTATGCTAATTAGCAGCATTTAAAATTTTTAAACTTGAATATCTTCAAAACTATTATAGATAGATAAGTCATTTCAACTTCTATTAGGGGGTTGTTGACCATTGCGCATGTAATGAATCTAAAACAAAAGTTGTAGCAATTTAAATTATGCTAATTAGCAGTATTTCGAAATTTTCAATCTTGAATATCTTCAACACTATAATAGATAGAGATGTCATTCCAACTTCTACTAGTGGGTTGTTGAGCATCGCGCACCTAATGAATTTAAAATAAAAGTTGTAGCAATTTGAATTATGCTAAAAAGCACCATTAGAAAATTTAAATCTTGAATAACTTCAAAGCTATAATAGATAGAGATGCCATTCCAACTTCTACTCCTGTGTTATGAAATAGTTGTACATTACCATACCAATATGCTTTGAAGACACACACACACACTGATTTGCTATGCTGCAAATCATCTTTCCTAGTAGTTTCGTATTGCGTTCATTGAATTTGATTTGATGTATATCTTTATGCCTGCATTTGTGGATATATGTATGTGTCGGTTCGTATGTGTGTATTCATGTATGTATACATATGTGGATATATATATATATATATACATATGTGGATATATACAAAGAGATGTTTGAAAGTTGCATGTATGGATTCTTTGACATGTTTTTGACATGTGATGTAACGTGTACCATTAAATGTAAATTAGACCGCTTGCCGTAAACGAACAAAATGCTCATCTAAGTTTACTGAAATGAGTGCACGATGATGTGCGATTTGCTATGTGCATGCCTGTATCGATGAGATCAGCATAGATACAGGATTGGGTGGGGGGGGGGGACCATAATGGTATGTAAGGGTGTATACATGTACGCATGAATGAACAGCTCTCTCTCTCTCTCTCTCTCTCTCTCTCTCTCTCTCTCTCTCTCTCTCTCTCTCTCTCTCTCTCTCTCTCTATTGGCCGACAGGCGTAATTGATACATTTACAGTGTCATAATACTGTATAGATATATCCTAAGCTTCCACTCGCGAACATTTTTTTAATATGTGCATATATGAATATACTGATGATATTACAATACCTTAGAATCTTCAGTAAAGACCACCTTCATAAAAAGACAATTTCTATACTAAGACCATCAATTTATGGAGCCGTTTTTTTTTGTTTATCCTTAATTAAATTATATCCCCATTGAGACCACTCCCCTATTGAGACCACATTTTTCAGTCCTTTAGGCGGTCTTAATAGGGCGATTTCGAAGTCACTGTAATTCTTGCGAATGTGACAGTGTTTCAATGCATAAAATTACAGGTAAACAACAATCTTATCTTATGTTTATACCGAGATAAGCTTTGGTTTATAAAAGCACGACCCAGTAATTTTAAACCAGGCTCCGACGACAATCAAATTACTAAAAAATAAAAAAACCTTTCATTTTTTACCCTAAAATTGCGCTGAGATAACTAAATGCAAACCAAACATGCTTGAGGCCTTACATTGTCCATTGGTGATCATATGAAAGGAACTTAACACATTAGAATCAATTAGAACCAGCACGCCAGAGTATGCAACATTGAGCGCAGCGTATTCCCAAAATATGTACAGTGAGATGCCTTTTTTATTTATTTAATACATGTACGCAGGTTATGGACGACATTGTATCAAAGATCTCTTCGTGGATCCGTAGAGGCTCCAATAAGAAGAAAAAATTTTTACACTTAAAGACACATCCATCAATTGATTACAGGTAAGGGCTCGTTTACAATTAATGGCTCAACTGCCCATTTTTGGTTTATTTTTCATAAACCGAGCTGACTTGTCAGTAAGTTGTGAGCTTATGCTATGGCTAAGCATCCGCTGTCCAAATCGAGCTGACTTGTCAGTAAGTTGTGAGCTTATGCTATGGCTAAGCATCCGTTGTCCGTCCATCGTCTAAAATTCACATTTTCGACTTCTCCAAAACCGTCTATCTGCTCCATTTCAAACTTTCTATGAATCAACCTTGGGTACGTCTCTACCTTGTCTGTTCTAATGGTCACGTAATTTTTAAAAAATAATTTTGCGTTCAATTGTTGGAAAAATCTTAAAAGGGGGGCCCTTTGACCATACTTTGTTCAACAGGTGGCGCTGCAATTTTATTTTAATGTTTTATGAACTTTAGTATGCTTTGTCAATTTTTGACTTTTTCTGAACACCTGAGTTGGATTGTTCAAAACTATTCAGAATTATTCTTAAACTGAAAATATTGTAATTTTGTAATCATGATTCAGATATGTTGGGGACTTTCAACTTATGTGATGCTGCAATTGGGGAAAATGGTTATTCTTTCTTTATGCCTTCGTGGACGCAACACGGCGGCCAGATGCTGCTCCGCTCATTGCAGAAATTGTGGGAATTAGGAGTTAAAACAGCTCTTCCAACTAATCACTGTGTGTCATATGAGGGCTTCAATAGCGGGTGTGTGGCTCAAACATATTTTGTTTTCTGATTAAGCCAAAAAGACATCTCAACTGAGCATGCCCAGTAAAGCCCAGCCTCTATCTGGGCCACGTCATTTTATCTGGTTCGGATGACTTTTTATGTGGTCGTAGCGACATTTTATCTGGTTAGACGACATTTTATATAGTCATAACGACATTTTATCTGGTTCGGACGACTTTTTATGCAGTCATAACGACATCTTATCTGGTTAGAACGACATTTTATGTGGTCATAACATTTTATCTGGCTCTGATATTTTATGTGGTCATAACGACATTTTATCTGGTCATAAAGTTATTTTACGACCAAAATGCCTTCCATGCATATGTCAAAGCTGGCCCAACCAATGTGGTATTGGAGCAGCCTTGATGGGAGTGACAGTGTGTGTATCACAGGTGTGTGTCTCCCTTTTTATTACATCTCGTTCACTTCAGGGTCAAAGTTCAGTTTTTTTGTTTCTAGCCAATCCTAGAAGTTGGCTGGTGAGGAGGTACCGAGAAATTACGAGAGTCAGGGTGCGGCAGGTTGTGTGACCATTTAACACAAGTTAATGATGCGGGACCCCAACAGGGAGAATTTGGACTGAACAAACTTTGGCAAGAGAAGCATGGTGTGCAGTCCCCTGCAACGTGAAATCTTGACTGGGATTACTATTTTTGAACCTGGTGGAAGGCAGTATTTAGCTCGCGGTCGTATTAAACCACTGACATTTGGTGGTGTGCAGCACTGAATTGACAGTCCTTTGTCAGGAAATGTAATGGTATTTGTGCCTCTGTCAATCTGAGCTGAATTTGCAACCAAAAAGTCATCACCAAGGATGAGAGAATGGTGAAGATTGGAAAAAACATGGAACTTGTGTTCAAAAAATGGTATTTTCAAGACATATTTTCAAAGTGGTTGTACCCAAAATAGAATGAAATTCACCAGCGACACCATGAGGTTTGATAATTTTGGAGGGGTTGATAACTACAGTGGGACCTAGGGAAGGTAGAAATGAATGGGAAATACAGGAAATGGTGGCACCAGTATCAATCAAAGCTTTTGCAGTTACTCTGTTAATTTGGACAGGAATAAAGTTCTGAGATGTCGGCATAGTTAGAGAAATGCTAAGGGTTGGTCCATCTAAGTCATGGGTGGTAGTAGGCCTGCCTCGAACATGCTGGGTTGTATCGGAAGCAGGCACTAACCCCTATTGGGAGAAATTGGAACGCCGTGCTGAACGGCAGCAATGAGCTCGATGATTCATCTTGCCACAATTAAAACCTCGTTTACCTTTGGCTATACAGGGGGATGTAGGAAAATGATATTTACCACACTTGTTGCAACGAGGTGCTGCAGTCGGCTGGAAGACAGCTTGGTTTGGGATCTGTTGCTGCTGGTACATCCACAGCAACGGTGGTGTCCATGGCTATATCTCAGGCTGTTTGGGAGTCCATTGTGCAGGTTCCGTGGGTGGAGGTCTGCGGGTGGGGTTGTCCTTGGTTGCCCTGACTTCATGGACTTTGGTGGTACGGGATTTTAACTGTCCTTTGATGTCAGCCAGTGCCTCCGCTATTTGTGTATCTTGTTTTGGGGCAGGCCCACTGTTGTTCGGGCGGCGGGCAGCATCCTCGAGCTCCTGTAGTGTTTGTGGATCCCTTTGGAGTATCAGTGGACGCACCACAGGGTCTATTCCACTGAGGATCGCCTGTATGGTCAGGCTGTCCGGCAACTTAAACAGTGTAGATTTCTGCCGCATGGTGGTAATAAAGTCCTGCAGGCTTTCACCAGGAACTGCTTGCCGTGAAATATGTCCGAAACATGAGACCAGAATCTATTGTGTTCCAGGCCATACCTTATTAAAAAGAGATCCTTTAGTTTCTTAAATGAAGTACCTGGGGTGAGAGTCGAGTACAAGGTACTTGCATGTTCAGGTAAAAGGAAGGGAAATGTGTTGGCCTGCTGTGAGTCCGTCAGGCCTTTGTAGGAAGCAAAAGACTGGAACTTGGCAAGGAATTCATGTGCATCCTCATCTGACAAACCTTTGAAAGGGGAGGGGCCCATAGCACGTCAGCCATATTGCTGTCTGTAAATGTCGGCAGTGGGGCTAATTCCTTTGGCTGCACAGGCGACGAACTGGCCGGAGGTAGCGGTGGTGGTGGTGCCTGGGCTTCGGGCGCTGCTGACAGTGGTGACCGGTCTAAAGATATGGGCTCTGGCGGTGCTGCCTGGAGGCTCTGCGGGTGGAGGTGAGGTGCAGGAGCGACTATGATAGGCTGAGCGGTGTCATGAAGCAGCTGGTCACAAGATAAGTGAATTGTCTGGGTCGTGGGTCCAAGTCATGAAGAGCCGAGATTTCTCCACCAAACTGTCATAGCTGGCCCAACCAATGTGGTAATGAAGCAGCCTTGACAGGGAAGGTGAATGTAGTCACCAAGCCAACTCTTTTCCAGCTGTTTATTGTAGCCCTTTTACATCAGGTAGCAGGTTGGTGATGGGAGTGACAGTGTGTGTATCACAGGTGTGTGTCTCCCTTTTTATTACGTCCCGTTCACTTAAGGGACAAAGTTCAGTTTTTTGTTTCTAGCCAATCCTAGAAGTTGGCTGGTCAGGAGGTACTGAGAAATTACGAGAGTCAGGGTAGGTATTATGAAATCTACCAGGTGACTTCCGATGTGATTGTGAGAGATTACACGTGAACTACTACATCTACTCATTTGTAGAGTTTGCTTTAACCTGTGATTTAGGTTGATGGCGAGACTTGAACATTTATAGGTAGCCATGGGCTTAGATAACACAACCGGTGGCTTGTCTGGGACTACTAGGGTGCCAACCCAAGTGGGACGTAATTTATACTAGATTTTTGATGGCAGGTTGTACTGCCTGAACCAAGAAGTTACATAAGGT
This sequence comes from Hermodice carunculata, assembly GCA_964020975.1. NCBI lineage: Eukaryota > Metazoa > Annelida > Polychaeta > Eunicida > Amphinomidae > Hermodice > Hermodice carunculata. The sequence continues at coordinate 29,937 of CAXHWN010001941.1, read as the reverse complement.
TTTGGGAAAGAATGTTAAGGGAACTATATGGAGATGCAGCCGATACTAAATAGATGGATTCACAGGGGAAGCTACCTAGCTCTTACTCAGGACAGTTGATCCTGTTTTGTAAGGAGAGGGTCGAAATAGCATTAACGTTTACATAATTAGTTGTCAAAAGTTTGATTTAAGTGAAACTAGTGCAGAATGCCAAGTAATGTACCTGAAGTTGTTTTAGTGGTCAAAAGTAATGACGGGTGAGAGATCTTTTATTTCAAGGGTGGTCAGTTTGTGTTCGAGCTATTCTGGGTATAACCTTGAATTAGCAAGTGGGAGGACTGGACACTTGAATGAACGAGCATACAGTTAAGATTTTTCTCATGTGTTTGGGAATTTTCCTCGCCACATTTTGATTGCATATTACGCATAGCTTGTCTGCCTTAAAAAGATTTCACCAATTCACATGATGCCACTCAAAATCTAAGATTAAGCTCATACAGCCTGTGAAAGGTAAAAAAAGTGAAAATTTGCTATTTGTCGGTCTCGGTTGTGAGGGATCTTAAAGACTGCCTGGAATCGAGAGTTGATATTATGCATGAAGATTTTGCCTATACTGAGGATGTGCACCTGGTATAGATTATTAACTCTTTCATTGCCATAAGCGACTAAATTCACACTATGATTTGAATCCCCATTATAATATGGTATTCACATTCCTCATGCACAGACAGTTCATTCACGTACCAACAAATTGGAAGTAGAATCATTACAAAGTTTGGTCAAGGTCCACTGCTATCCTCGACTCTCTTTACACGCTTTGCGTGCGAAGTGCGCGAATGATAGCTGTCGACTCGGGCTTAAGCTTGGCACTGAAAGAGTTAACTCTTGACTTTATTAAGGTCATGACTAGTTTAGGCTAGTTTGGACTATTTTCGCTAGTAACTTCACTGTCGCTCAATATTTTCAATACACATGCTTTCTATGAATAGTTTGTCCTCATAGAAACATTTTAGGAGCTCGTATAATGGCACGAGCAATCAAAGGTGGGGGTCGTATGGTGTCGAGAAATTACAAAATGTAAAAAAAAAAAAAAAAGAAAAAGAAAAAAAAAAAAAGAAAGCCATTTGGCACTCTTGTTTGCGATGGATCTCAAAGATCGCTTATAATCCAGAGTTGATATAATGCATGTAGATTTTATCAATACTGAGGATGTACACCTGATAAATCTTTAGTGTCCATGACCTCTTTTGAAAACATGAACCATTCTCTTGGCAATAACTTCATTATGGCTCAGTTCTTTTCAATGCCAAGGCCTTCCACGGAGATCTTGTTTTCTGGAAAACGGTTTTACTAATATTTGATATACTTTTTAAGTTCGTGTCATGGGCAACTAAATGTATTCAAGAATATTTAAGCTTCCAATTGCAGACGATATGTGAAAAGGAATTAGGGGCAGGGAAGGTTCCCCTCACAATTGCTGCGCAATTACAGACCTATACTTTAAAAGAATGATTGGTCTTCAGTGTAAGTTTTTGTCAGACAAGGTACGGCCCCACACACACACACACACACACATATATATATATATATATATATATATATATATATATATATATTCGTAACAATATATATATATATATATATATATATATATATATATATATATATATATATATATATATATATATATATATATTCGTAACAATATATTGTTACATCTCTAGGAAAACTCCTAGGACTTCATTCACACACACACACACGCATATATATATGTATATATATATATATATATATATATGATATATATGTGTGTGTGTGCGCGCGCGAGTATTTTTCTTGATAAGTTTAAGATTATGTAATAAAAATAGAAATGGTTTTTAGGGTGAACGACCTAAAAATAAATAAGCTTTTAACATTTTTGTGCTTGTTATGTTCATAATACCTTGGTGCATGACACATCGACACTCGATATACATATGTCTGGTGGGTGAATTGATTTTGACATGTTTCACTATCAATGTTATCAATCGACCTGTGCAATATGGGAGGAAACTGCCACAAAATTGACTAAGTTTATTACTCGGAGGCGAAGAGCCTGTGCATAAGGTAACTAGATAAAACAAGAACAACAACAACAACAACAACAACAACAACAACAACAACAACAACAACAACAACAACAACAGGATAGGGGTGATCATGCAGCCAAGTAGGAAATTTTGGGGTGTGTTATTACCACTTATATTAAAACCCGCCGGTAATTTCGGACCTGTATCCACTGTTGGGGCAAATTTCTCGCCTAAGCTCCATCTGTCACACACCGGGGGTTCGTGGCGGGTCCTACTAGCGCCGCTGCTGAATTCACCGCCTGAGGGCGACTTCAGTGTCTGATACAAAAAATCTGTTCTGGGGCCCACCGCAGGCTACAATTGATATATGTATTGTGGTGTATTTACATTTTCAGGTAATGCTCACTCTGGAAAAGCCCATTATATCTTGTACATTATACACATGCGAAAAATCAACATTCCCTTAACACTAATCAAGCATATATTTTGGATACTACCTGAAGCAAAAGTACACTTTTTGTAAATGTTTCAGAGCATCAATAATGATACAATATATGCTGTGGGGCGCGAGTCACTGATATCCAAATCAAATGTATTTTTGTGCGGTATTCTGCAATGTTCAAAATGGCGTTCACCACCTGCGAATTGGTTCAAGGTCTATCGTGCCGAATTTGGATTTGTACCTTACGATGACAACTGCTTCAGACACAACCGAGATTAAAGTTAAGACAGTAAGTCAAGTTTTTAAAGTACTTTAACGACCGTTTGCCCTGCTAACTCAGGGAACGAACACCTGGAACCCGGCGAAACATTACGATAACGACCACTTTCTCGATAAAATCTTTCAACGGGGGCTATGGTTATGCTGTTTCACCGAGCACCGTGGCTATGCAGCTGATTAAAGCTAAGATAGTAAGTCATGTTTTAAAAGTACTTTAACGATCGTTTTGCCCTGCCAACTCACGGAACGGACACCTGGAACCTAGCGAAATATTAGAATAACGGCTACTTTCTCGATAAAATCTTTGAACCGGGGCTATGGCTATGCTGTTTCACCGGACACCGTGGCTATGCAGCTGATTACAGTTAAGATAGTAAGTCATGTTTTAAAAGTACTTTAACGACCGTTTTCCCTGCTAACTCGGAGAACGGACACCTGGAACCTAACGAAATATTACGATAACGGCCGCTTTCTCGATAAAATCTTTCAACCAGGGCTATGACTATGCACCTATGCACCTATGCTCTTTCCCCCGCCCAAGTTAACCTTGCACTGCAGACAAGTTGAAATAACATGCTGTGTTTGAGTTGACTTTACTGCCAAACACGGCAAATGACGGCCACTTTCTCGATAAAATCTTTCAGCCAAGGTCGATCAATTTTCATTATGGAAGGGCGGCTTGAAACTTTTTTTTTTATTTAATATTTTATGTCATAAAAATTGCTTAGGGTTGGGAATCGGACCTTTTCAGTGGGATCGGTTGGGTTATCACATAGAGCTACCACCAATAGGTAAATAGGTAGCTCTATGGTTATCGGAACCACACACACACAGACAAACACACACACACACACACACACACACACACACACACACACACACACACACACACACACATATATATATATATATATATATATATATATATATATATATATATATATATATATTTGTTAGGCCTTATAGGTAACTTGTACATTTGTCGAAACATGACAGTTATGTTTAAAATGGATGTTCTTTCCCCCTTTACACATTATACCTCCTTTGACATCAGTTGAATTTGTTACCTGGGCACAGCCAAAGGCACTTGTGAAAGGAAAAATAGTAATTAAGATATGCTTTCTGTATTCCCACACAACCTTTAATCTAACTAATATTGTCTACATGCCTCACACATATGGTCAACACTTTTTTTATTTTTATTCCTTACTCTTTTGGCGAGTTTAGGACTATAAAATGTTGAAATTGTAAACAGTAGGAAGCATACAGCAAAACATAGATTGGTTATAGTGTTTCCCGGACGCTTTATACGAAAATGTTAGCTACTACAGACATAAAAAAATGAAAACATGACGAAGTTGTCTTCTGTGCAAAAGCATGAGGTATATAGATATATACATTGTAACATCATGTACATACTTTTTGGATTGCTTCCTTCCTCTTTTTGGCGTGTGTAACACTCGAGCTTGTCGGTCAGTTTGATTTCGGAGAAAAAAACCCAATAGAAGTCACACCTGGACTTAAAGCCACTGAGTGCCTATACATTTAAACTGAAAATCTGCTTGGTGACGTTCAAAATAACTTTCTTTTTCCTTTGTTTCAATGTACAGGTATTTTATATCTGAATCAATACCATTACATTTCAACTGGCATACACTATTGACACTACTGGTAATATTTCATGGAAATAAGTAAGGTTTTAGGTAATTTTACAGAGTATTTCATAACATTTTACTGTTTATTTTATTACTAAATCACATCTTAATGATTCTAGCGTTTCTTTGTATTATTTTTCACTCTGTGGTTCTGCATATCAAGTGACTTTCTATTACATTCCCGGAAAAAGACAAAAGAATCTGCACCCCGACTGCGCTACTTTGAATCTAAATAAAAAGCCTTTAATAGAAGCAGGGGCTATTGGTCTACTTACATTATACTGGTAGATAATGTGGGATGTCGATAGCTGAAACAGCCAAATGTGTTACAATAACACTAATAAAATATGAAATTATATGTATAACTAGAAACGCTCTCCTGACCAGAGAAAATGTCGCAATAAATGTCGTCCTAGCCGGATAGAATGTCATAATAACTAGATAAAAAATGTCAAAGCCAGAAAAAATATCGTTATGACCACACGAAATATCATTAGGACCAGATAGAAAGTGGCCCAAACGAGATAAAATATTGTCCCAGCCAGATAAAATGTCATGACCAGATAAAAAGTGGTCCACGCCAGATAAAAGTTCGTTATGACTGCAGAAAATGTCGTCCTGAGCAGATAAAATGTCCTTATGGCCACACAAAATGTCCTAACGAGATAAAATGTCGTTATGACCAGATAAAAAGTGGTCCGAACCAGATAAAACGTTGTTATAACCACATAAAATGTAGTCTTGACCATATAAAATGTTATGACCAGATAAAAAGTGAAGCGAGGTTGACACCAATGGGATTCCGAACTAAATCGCTCTGTGCCATCAAATAATGGCGCAGGGTTGTAACGGGATATTAGAAGTGTCGATAATATGGTGCTAATTCTACAAAGGCCTAATGCAACTATGATTGCATGGAGATTCAAACGTTGGATAATTTCCGAGAATATGGGAAGACACTTGGGAAAAAAAGAAAAGTAGTTAATTTCATTAATATACCTAGCATGGGGAAAAGACCTTGACAGTGTCGGTCTTGGGGGGGGGGGGGGCGTTATATATAACCCAAAAAATAATCTCCGGAACCCCAGCTAGATGGTTTCTTTTTAGGTGTGAACGTAGTTTTCTTTCAAGAGCAAGTCCTTGATTTGACAGGTTTAACTGAATGAAAGGTCAACTGACATATTGGCTTGAATCTTGGTTATGGTGCTTCCGGGGCCCATGATTACCACTAAACAATGAGAGGAAAGTACCTTTTGGGGGGTTTCCTTGAGCTTTGGTAATTTTGACATTGAGTGACCTTGACAGGTCAAACTGACATGCCAACTTAAGTGTTCGTAATAGTGGATTATCTTACTTGTCATTTTGAAAACGACTCCAGAAGTGTGTGAGTAAAGATTTTGATATGGCAAACAGTGATGATGGTCCTCGAGAAAGGTGTCCTTGATATTATTCTAAAGTCACAGGACCATTCCAGTCTGTGGTTCCAAGGTCAGCTGAGCACTCTTACGGTCCTCTTGCCTACATTTAGTGGCACAGTCACATTTAAGGGCACTTGATGGTATAACAAAGTATATATTTGGTCACACAAAGGGAGTCTATGGTTTTGGCGCGATACATCTCAAGTTGGGTGTTTTTCAAGAACAAATATCAGTTCCACTAAACATGAATTCCAAAAAAAAAAAAAAAAAATGAAAATGCACGAAATCATCTGGTTCTAAGGAATTTATAGCACTTTAAATGTTATTTTAATGTAACACTACAGAACACTTACTATTAGATGTCCTAACAGCTGCACAACCGCCTGTAGATATGAAAGCTTGAAAAAGCAATGTATCCTTAGCGAAAAATTCTTATACAGCTAAAACGTCGAAATTGGTCTTTGTCCAAGAAACGCAGTTGGTGGCTTAAGATCCACGTAGCATTTAATGCCACGTGATAAATGCTACGCGGCATTTAGGACGAGAATCCCTCATTTGACAGTTTTGCATGAACCTTACCTGGCTATATGCGACAGATTGCTTTGTATTTATTAACTATTCAGTGCCATATTGATTCCAGCAGGTACCACGAACGCTGCAGTGTGATAACAGATATTAATCAGCCATTTCATCAAATGTTATTATCAGCAGGTATTGTGAATATCGATATGCTTTGTTCATGCAAATAATAGCGGGCACGCTGAGCCCTGCGGCAGCCGCGTTTCTGTATGCGACACTTGCAGATTAATGTACAGACTATGCACACTGGAAATGTGGGTCCTCGGTTATACACATCTTGGACCAGTAACCTGGGCCTGATGCATTTACATGTTAAAATAGTGACATTCGCTGGCTTATTTCTCCAATTTGAAATGTAAAATCACAACTTCCTTTGCATTCTGCTTCAAGTTTATACCGACAGCAACAATTTAAAACCAAACATTCAACACAAGGAGGGACACTTGCCCATTCAACCATGGTGACTACAGTCAAACTTCTCTTTTGTATCACCTTCCTGAATAAGTGTCATTTAAAAGCTGTGGATAAAAGTCAGTGATTGTAGCATGCAACCAAAACTGCACTCATGAATGGCACATACGTGCGTCAGTGGACGCAACACTTCATCACTGCTTGGTTTTCATTATCATGAATATGTGTCATCATATTGTGCGTTTCGTGGATTGATTGATTGATTCACTTTCGTCTGGGTCACTGGCTGATACATGGTTTTAAAAAGTGACAATAAAGAAGCTGATACAGCACACATAAATGCATAATAATTATGCGTGTACAAATAAGATATACACGACTACAGGTATTATAAAACGGGCAAATACCAAATGTACATGTACTCATAAAATAAGATTTACAATACATGTAATATTTAGCAGGGCAGCTAATGGTATAAATTAACATGACTAAGCAATAGTACAATATGGGATTCTCGCCAGAGACTGTGCATGCGCTATTTATTAGGCGTTACTTCCGTTTGGTAGTTCTCTTAGTCGGTTTCTATACTGAATACGTAGAGCACATTAAGAAAGAAAAGAGAAAATATTGCAATATTATCTTCGGACCGCTTCTGATTAATATACAAAATAAATTCATGTACGTTCACATTACTATGCTTAAGCACAATACAGTAAGTAAGTTTAAAGGAGATTTAAAGTCTATATTTTCAGAGAAGGAGACCACACAATTACCAACAAATACGTTGGTCTAGCCATATGCACATTTTATGTACCCGCGGATTAAATACACAAGCAACGATATGGGCTAGTAACAATATAAGAAAAGTAATTAAGAGTAAACCTAAATTAATTTAATAAATTATAAAAAAGAGATTAGCATCAACAACCAATTTTAATTCAAATTTTTGTTAGTATAAGAAAACGGTCCATGAGTAACAAGTTAGGAATTATTGTCAAATAAAGATAGCACGATTAAATGATAGAACATTGTTAGAGTAAAGAATGAAAAGGAGTTCGATGCAATGGTATAAAACGTTGCTTTTGGTACAGATGAGTTATCGCGTACTTTTCAATAATTGTGGTCTATAATAGTCATCGGAAGATGTCAGCTGCAACTGAACATGGACCTATTATTCTCATTCTGAATACATACAGTCAATAAATGTGAAGACTTCAAGTTTGAATGAATACTAGTATTTGAGTTCAGTGGTCTAAAACTGAATATGGTTGCTTCTGTTCACAATTTGAATCATTTATTTTCAAACCAGGTAAACGCATTAAATATATGCTACAATGTTAGATACTGAAGCTTCGAAATTTTGAAGCGTGGCTTACGCAAGCATTTCCTCACTACAAAGTCTAATGATTCAATGCTGGAGTGTGAACACATCTCATCGACCCCTATTCAAATGCACGACGCCTGAAATACCGCTAATGTGCTCCAGTACTGGTTGTGAGTAGCCTAAGTCTATCACCTGAGCGCGAGAAATGCCGCTTATCTGCTAATGTGCTTCATGCGAGTAATTTAAATCTATCATCTTAGAAAGTGAACTTCATAAACAAGTAGCAGAAATGCCAGATTTCTTTTTAAGTGAACGGTTTGGAAAACCCGATCTGTTACAAATATGAGAGGTAGATTTACAAGAGGGATAACGTTGTTAATGTTGTTGGCATGTGGAATAATTTTGGAAATCACAATTTTGTATATTTTACCAGTCAGAGAGACGAATTTCGTTGAATAATAGTCACCACATTGAGAACATGTTTTCCCTGATTTATAACATGCCGGTATACTGCACTCACATATACTGTAGGCTGGGGGTGGTGTCGACCTGGCTCGTATACTCCTTTACATTGACCGTGATTTATTTTTCTTCTGTGATATCTCATTCATTCACAAAAGTTCTAAAAGCGCTTAGAATGAGGCAATATAGTAAAGTTTTGAAGCCCGGAGAATCTACACTGTGTACATGAATAAAGGTTTCATTATCATCCTTGGATCAGAGGACATCGCAAAGAGACAGGATAGGCCTAAGTACATTTTATTATAAAGGGCCTGGGTTATGTTGATCTGACGCAATGATGACAGACATTATTGAATGGACAGATTCAGTTATTTTTCCAGTCACAAGTAAGAATATAAGTTCTTTAGATAAAGGAAGTACTTTAGTCAGTGCTATGAAAAAAAATAGGTGTCAGTGTTTATTCGAAAATCCATAAAATGAATATACTTTGCCCCAGGAAATATAATGAAAACACCTGGCACATAACACGTAAATCTTGGCATTTTACTAGGGATTTTACGCTGGCCTTCGTCAGATTGTACCGCAATAAAGGCGTTGCATCTGATGACCAACCTGTCAACTTTGTGAAGCCACCACTGGGTACCCATGAAGAGCGAAGTGCGGTTGCATCGGCATACCAGCTATTACGTTGCCATTTTCACTTTCCGGTCATGAAAACGGAAAATGAATAGCGAAAGTATCTGGATTAAACAGGCGTCGGCGACAGTAATGTAAGTGTGTTGTGCACCGTACGCTTGGAAACGCACTGAAACTTTATTCAACATAGGGAATAACAGATAAGGAACACATACATGTATGGTTTAACCATATTCAAGTAAGGAATATGTACTTTATTCACATGTATACGGAGTGGTATGAGTAACGTTGGTCGTGGGATACTGGCCTTGTGGTATTACTACACAAGCAGCATCGGTGTCTCGCACTCAGAATATTTTCATACGCCTGACAAAGCACTTTCAATTACTACTTGTGAAAAAACTCTGAAATAGAACATTTTTTTTTTCAAAATTTGAATGTTCCTTTCATCCAAAAAAAAAAAAAAATAAATAAATAAAAAAAAATAAAAAATAAATAAAATTTACTTTCACAAAAGATCATCTGTTTTAAGAGTTTCTAATTTTGCAATTTTTTAATTGCTCTTTATTGGTATTTTTTATACATCATGATAATTAAAATAAATACATCAGCACATCATCAAATATAAACAAGTGGTGTTACAAGTTACTCCAGTGATTTCAATTGCTCATAACACTGTTGGATCTTACTTCCATAGCAGAGTTACTATATTTCAGCACTTGTTTTATCACATAGTTGTCCCCATCATTGCAAGTCATGAGAAAATGAAATTTAATGGGGTCTGGTAGTGATTCAAATGAATAGTCCTTCAGTGCATTGAAAAGAGTAGATCGAAGTGGGTTGTATTTTGTGCATTTTGTCATAAAGTGGGGTTCGTCCTCCACTTCACCACTTGGGCAATAGTGGCAGATTCTTCTATCGGCAGGAATTTTGTTGTATCGGCCAGATTCAATATTAAGTGTGTGTTCACTTATCCTTAGTCTGGTGAAAAATTTCCTGTTTTGAATTGGGAGGTTAAGACCTAAGTATTTTTCTTTATGAAAGTTTGACCCTTTAAATTCGTTGTAGGTTCTTAACTTGTTGGATTCCCTTCACTCTCCACCGACATACTTAGACCAGTTGTCCGCATAGTTCAAGCACATTTTGTTGTACAGCTTTTTTGTACATGATGTTATGTTCAGACCCTCAATATTTTCCCAACAACTTTGCAGGTCATGTTTCAAAAAATGATATTATGTGTTTAAGCCAACATATCCTGTTCTGTTGTATCAAGTAATATTTTCCACGTAAAGATTCAAAGGCCAGAGTATCTGTGCAGATGGTACCAGTACTTGGCTACCGAGCACAAGCTGCTGATGAGTAGGGGAAAGGTACTGAGCGCACCTTTTATAGCGGCTGTGCAACTTTTCCTGTGTACCCCCAGGATGAAACGACAAATTTTCAAGTGGACTTGTTCAGTAGGTGAGCGTTCACAAATATGCATTAAGTTTTCCTCATTAAGACCGTGCAGGAGGTAAGGATCCCAAATTTCACTGGCATATGTTGCAATGGGTACAATAAGGCTTTTAAAAAGTTTCATGGATAAACCAATGTTTCCATGAGTATTAAAGTATGGTAAATTAAATAGCACTTTATTTGCTTTTTCTTTTAGTTTGGACATAGCCAGGTTAAAAGTGCCTGCAGCTGAAAATTCAATTCCTAAGTAACAATAGTTCTGCGTGATTTCAGTTTGAATGTTCTTGCAGTAGAAGACAATTTTTTTAGGTTTTGAGCTGCCCTTATTGAATATGACAATTTTAGTTTTCTTGAGGTTAACCCTTAGTTTCCATTTTTCACAATATGCCTCTAATTTGTCTAACGCAGTTTGAAGCCCAGAGTTACTTTCCGATAGCAAAACAAAATCGTCTGCATATAGTAAACACTTGATGGGACAAGAGTCAAGCAAGTTGAACAGGGCTGCAAGTTTCATCAAAAATATTTGGGAGGTCACTGAGAAATAAGTTGAAGAGACTGGGACTTAGCACACATCGCTGCTTCACCCCCACGTTTTAGGAGATCTTTTCAGTGTTTCCGTATTTAGTCTTAATTGAGTAAAAAACATCTGCATACATATTATATAACAGGTGTAGAAAAATGTCAACTATACCATTTGCAGTTAGCTTGTAGAACAGAGCCTGACGCCAAACTGTGTCAAAGACCGACTTAAAGTCTATGAAACAAGAGAATAAGTATTGCCGGGGCATTCTGTTAATGTATTTATCGATAATAGTTTTGAGGGTAAGGATGTGGTGAGAGGCCCCGCTTTTCCTCCTCAAGCCAATTTGGTTATTTGGGATGGCTTTGTTTTTCAGTGAAGTCTGTTAATCGATCATCAAGCACTGAACAAAGGAGTTTACTTACATGACTAGATACTGCTATGCCCCTGTAGTTTTCGGGGCTGTGGGTCCTACCTTAATTTCTTATGAATTGGCGAAATTGTGTTTATTCTCCAGCACTCGGGAAAATGCTCATTTACAAGTATTAAGTTAAACAGTTTTGTTAAGACAGGTAATAAAATTTGTTTACTACTTTTGATCGTTTTGTTTTTGATGCCATCCAGACCAGAAGATTTGTTATTTTTAAGTTTAGATATAGCTTTACTCACTTCTTGAGAGGAAATGCTGAAGTTCAGTTCACTAAAAACCAGATCTTTATTTTCATTGATGTGAGATTCAAGATGTGGGTCATTACATTTGTCTGACTGATTGAGAAGTCTGTGGAAGTGCTTCCACCATATGCTCGGACTAATAGGGTTTTCAGACCTTTTGGATTCACCGTCCGACAACTCGTTATAGATTTCCCAAACAAGTTTTGGATTCCTATTTTCCAGGTTTTGTAATTGCGTTATAAGTTTCTGTTGAAAAGTTCTCTTCTCCATATTAAGTAGGGTTTTTTTTGTAGCGTTTACGATTTTGTCGGTATAAAGACAACAATTGAGTATAAACATGATTAAAGGGTTGTGATCGGAGTTCACTGCATATCTGTTTAATGTCTTTATAAATGACCCTGCAGTCTTGATCATGCCATATTTTGCGTCTTTTCTTGTTTCTGTTTGTTTTACTAGCACGGCGATGTATTTGTTTAATTTTTGCAACCTTGGCAGTTGAATAAAATATTTTATTTAGTTTTGCTACTGAATCATTAATGCTATTGGGGTCCGATTTGTGGAGCAGTTACGATAGTTCGTTAATCTGGGTTTGGACTGACTGTGAGCCCATTGCACATTGAAATTTAATGTCATCCCCTTTTGACCATATATAAATTTTCGAGTTTCAGAATGGATCAGGACTTCCTCGGGTTCATACCAAGAGTATGTCCCAGTAGTGGTAGAGGTTGATATCACACAGTGTATGGACCATGGAGTAAGGTTATCAACATGAAAATATCTTAACCTACGTAGAAGAGAATTATGGGCAATCATATAATCTATTGCACTAGGATTACCTACATGGTTATAGCAGGTGAGATGTCCTCTACTGTATCCTAGCAACCTACTGTTAAGAATTCTCAGGCCACAGGTCTTGCAAATGTCCAGCAGTTTCTTTCCATGAGTATCAATATTTGCTGGGTCCATGTCATTACGACTAAGGGGGACATCATGTATGTAGTTGTCTGGTACTGGTATATGAGGGCTGTTGTCTTGTGTGATAAAGTCTTCTGCAACTGCAGTGTGGGCATGTAAGTCTCCGCAAATTAGACAGTCACCCAAAGTGGAATAATTTGCAATGTCTTTGTCCAAGAGTTCAAAAATATCATCTCATTTTTTACTGTATGGAGAGTTGATAGGACTTGCATATACAAAGGCAATGTATAGGTCAGGCTGCATATGGATAAATCATTTGCTTAGTTTCATCCAGAGAATTTCCGAGTTGTGTTTTGGCATGATTTTGATGCCTGGTTTTATACTGTTTCTAATGCACAGTGTTATTCCACAATAGGCTTTTTAGCTTTGCTTGATTTTTTCCTCGTCTTAGATTCAATAAAAGTAGACTAGTTTTCTAGTTTGGGAAGTTCAATTTCCACTTCTGAGTCTAAGTGAGTTTCAATGAAGCCAATAATGTCCAAATTGCACACTTCGTCTAAAAAGTCGACATCATTCAGTTTGCAAGACCTTTGGTCTCCAATTCTTTGATATATGCCATCTACATTCCATGCACCCACTGTGATAGAAGAATGTACACTTGTATGCGACATAATGGGGGGGGGACCATAATTATTGTGAAACCAGAGTGCTACCTCAATAATGATTCTACAAGTTAGAACAAAGTAAATATATACAATGAGTAGACGGACAAGAAATGTATACATATTACATCAAACAACTTATTTTCATGCTTGCTACACATGGATCTAAGTACATCCCTCTCTGGGCTCTGCTGTTCAGTCAGAATGCACCTTGTGTGGATTACTGATCACAATGTGTCTTGAGTCACACACAAAAATTCAACATATATTTTTGCAAACAGATCTGGATGTCATTATTCATATGGAATATTGTCATTGTTTACATGGAATGGTTTAGAAGAGAAAAGAAAAAAGAAGTATCCACATCCACATCACCACATGAGACCAGTACTGATGACTGGAATATGTGGATATATTGCACACAGCTCTGAGTTTGCCAATTTCTGATTGCAGTCAGTACAGGAAGTTCCAAATGACATTGTTCCCTGGTCGCTTGAAGTGATCACAATCAAATTTGTTAAAGAGAGACAGAGAGAGTGATCTTATGTGGACCTTGACTTGTACTAGCACCTGAAATATGTGTATGTATATATGTATATACATACACACATATATCACATGATTCTGAGTTCATGGATTTCTCAAGACAAGCTAGCCATATGCTCCTAGTCCAGCACCAGTTAATGTTTGAAATCAGTGAATATAACTGGATTGCACAGTTTTAATTAAGCAAGTGGATGTCACTGTGTGTTGGTTTCAGGTCACAATCAACAAAGACAGTTCCACATATCATTGCCCGATTGAAAATCCAGTCATATATCCATTGAAAGAAAGTTGTAAAGTTTTGGAGTAGAATGGAATTCAGACCCGTCAGCACCAGTTTTGATGCAGTGTATACTGCTGTGCACAAGTTAATACCCCATTCGGTAAATCGTTTGCTCGATGATGTTCAGAAGCTCCGACCTATTCATGCGCTGATCATGTCCCTGTGGTTCCAGAGATGGATGTTCATGTTATTGCACATGGTACTCCTGTGCGGCATGATCACGGTAATCATGAGGGCTTTGTTGGCAGCTGTAGTGCTCAACATGGTTTCTGGTGTCTCTTGGAAGACGTGGTGTGTAGACATCAGTGGAGTAGTGGTCCTCACCTAGATTGTGATATTTGCTCCTGTGGTCCTCACCAGGATCATGATAAATGCTGCTGTTATGATGTTGATCGTAGGAACTGATTTGTCTTTGTCTTGTGTTATAGGACTGTCGCTGGTACCGCGATCTGGGTTTGTGCGAGAATGAAGCCCCATTCTCTGTTTGCTGTAGGTGTGTGGCCTATTTTCTAATATGGCCCTCCAGTTGGCTAGAGGTCCTTTGTTGTTCATAACAGTCATAGTCTAGCATTCCCAAGAGGGAATTTGATTTCATATCGTAGTTGGGGGCAAGGACAGCGGTACCTTTTCAGTAAGGTGAACACCAGCTTCTGAGAGCAGGGGGTAGTCTGTTGTCCAAAAATCTTTCTGGATAGCCACACTAATTCTGGGTAAGGTGTGTATCCACTCATTTACATTGTAGCCTTTTCGTTATAAGACTTGGTCTCCTGTTTAGTTCTCAGACAGCGGGGCAAAAGTTCCAACAACACAATATCTGCCTTTGGGAACTTCACTCTGGTGACCTCTATCAAGTTTGAGAGGTTAGTTTCAACATTTTATACTGTTTGTGATGCTATATGACATTGGAGCCAATTTTAAACAATATGCACGTAGGCAGTATGTTTGTGTTCAGTACATAATCGAAGGCGCCACTCACTGTCTTTACCTGTAGTGTTTAGGCATAGACTTTCTTCACTTTATATATTCTACGGGGGTTTACACGTGACATACGAGATAACCCAACCAATAGTAGATCAACTTCTCTAGTTTTTTCATTGTTTACACTAGGACTGGTGTGGCTGATATTTCTAACTTCAGGACTTTTAACCTTGTCAGCTTTGCCCTTGCCATTGTTATCCTGGGCACCACTTCCTGTTGATGGATGGTCACAAACACTTGTGTCATGGCTGTCAGGCAATGGAGGCTCGTTAGCCTGTTTGTCTGTCTTTGACAAATCGGGTTGTGAGTTGTCTTGCCCTACTTTCCCTTTATCACAAATGGATATACCTGGGTTGGGTTCTGAAGGCAAGGTTGGGCCGACTGCTCCTCTGGACTTCACATCTGTTAAGAACTGTTCATTCAGGCTTGCCAGTGGGGCAAACTTGTGTGTTGGGACCACAGAGTCTGACTGGCCACCTTGGTGATGTACATCCTGATAAGCCTGTAATTGTTCCTGACAACTGTTAAGATTATCATGTGACTCAACTATGGGCCTCTTCCCATTTGTTGTATTCAGCATTTTTAACTTCTAACTCATTTTCGAGTCCTTTGACACAGCTTTCATGGAAGACATTCCTTTCATGAGCTGCCTTTAAAAGATCTTTTGTCACTTTGAGTTCAATGCTTATATCCGCAACTGCAAAGCTGGACTCAGCTTTGGACAGTTTGTTTTGCATTCCTTTACTTCGGCAGTTTTAGCTTCTAGAAGCCTGTTGAAATCTTTGATTTTTTTTATTCTTGAGTAACTTCCAGACTCAATTTATGCTTCTCTGCAGTAAGGGCCTTGTGCCCTTGGTCACTCAGGCAGGCAACAAGGTTTTCCTCAAAACCCCTGAGGATGGCAATAATTTGATGGGATGATGATTGTTTGTCCAACTCTGAGTTGTCTGGGACTTATGTGGATGCATGTCCAACTCTGAGTTGTCTGGGACTTATGTGGATGCATCTCTATTACTATCATAAGCACTGGGCAGTCCTGTGGTACTCGTTTCCTCGTGCTCAGAGATGTATCTTACTTTTAGGATAGTATCACCCTCTATGTCAAGGCTATTTGCAAGATCATTAGCATGGCATTTACATACATTGCAGACATAGGGGGTCTTGTCGTCCTCCTTGAGTGCTTCAAATTCTTCTTGAGTCAGACCCTCACAAATAGTGTCGATCCATCCTACGCAAGACTCACACTGAATGCAGTGTGTCCCCTCGGTATCTTTTGTACAAGAAATACAGGGAAATTGGGTGTTTGCATTCCTATCTACAGCATCAAATTCTGGCGCATCCTGGTTCCGGTTTTATATGCTATGCTGATGGTGCCTGTTGGTAAATCACATTTCTGCATGTGATCCAGGTCAAGGTTCATGATTTGCTCTAGATCATTTTCAATAAATTTACTGGGGATTTTGCCATTTATAAATGCCGTACAAGTTGTGAGATACAAATGTAGCGTGTAAACACCCTTATCATGCGTATCTGACACGCAGATGGACTGGCTAATGGTGATATTGTCTTAACACTTGGGCGAACCCACCGTAACTTTGATCGTCAGATCCCCTGTGGCAACCGTTTCCGGGGAATAGAAAGCGGCACATTGCTTCTCAAACTGCGCAAATAATGTTTCCGAGAATAACACTTTGGTCCCTGCATCGGTACTCAAGATTTCTAGGCTCTGTGTATTATTTGCGAGCAATTTCAATGTCTTCACATGTTTGGTATTGGTGGTCACATGATCAGCATGCTAGTTTGGCATCATTCTTTAGTTTACGGTAAGTTCAGCAGCGGACGGATGCAGTCAGCGATAGCTACACTTTTGTCTCAATTTTTAGGCTCGTAAATTTTTCTATTAATTGAGTCGTGGCCAAGGGACTCTGTTGCTTCATGCTAGCCAGTTAAGAGATTGTGCCCAGAATTGCGACGCAGGGATGATTTGCATGCAGGAGCTGCCATTCCCGGGCAATTGCCAGCACCTGATCCCCAGATTGGTTAGGAACACAAGCTGGACGTCAATGACCAATGCTACAGACACTGTTTTTGTACCAGTGGGACAAGTTCACCCTTGCATGGAAAAATGCACCACCCCGATGCCTGCCCCATGTCGCTGTGACTGAGAGAATTGAAATGGGGCTATAACTTTAACTGGTTAACTCTAACGGAAAATACATGTGTTAACAGGGACTGATCCTGTGTGAACTCTTCATTTTATAACGGATTGAACCCATCATGACTGGGGAGCAAGAGCCCTTCCATTAGTACGGCAGTAAGGCAGGGGGAAAATTCAAATGGCGAGCAACACGAACCACTTCCCTATGCTGGGCCTTGTGAGGCAGGATTGAATGTGAAGACAATTGGAATGCTACAGAATCAGGACCTGGATGATCTACGGACACATGTGATACAACCAACACAGGAGGTTATAAAGCAGCTCATGGAGCTAACTCGGCCAAAGTTAACTGTCGGTCAAAAAATCTTCCTCCAAAATGCCTTAGAGAAACCACGCCACCCTAACGAATCTCCCGCGAGCAGACAGTCATGCATGCATGGTGACACACAGCCCCAGGTGCATCATGGGGCAGATCAAAATGGCGGTGCCCATGGCAGCCAGCATGACCAGAGTGAGCGTGAGTGGATCCTGCAACCTGGACAAGCCACCACCAAAAAGAGAGTGGCTACTACCACAGAAGCGAACTTGCATAGCCTCCGTCACTGGACCTGTTCATCACACAGACCTTACAAGAATTGGAGAGTGCCCAGAATCATGCCTTCCAGATGGATGCCTTACTGGCATCAACAGGACAAGGGGGCATGCGGTTTTTCAGCGAGGCCAAGCAATGTGGAAAATTGGCGAGTTCTTTTGCAGGAAATCAAATGGTCGGTACCCATAACATGAATGCCCTTGCCTATCTCAAGGCCCCTGGAGTGAGAGGTGAAGTAAAATTTCTAGACATTGTGGACTTTATCGAATATACTCATGATATAATGGAAGAGGAAGTCATAAATGCACAAGGAGTGCAGTTGAGCATCAAAACAAGGCAGCGTAGGGTTAAGGTTGAGTCCATATCACTAGCACTGTGCGTGGTAGCCAACACCCGTATAATGTACAAGCTTTTAGCTCAGGGTGACCTAGATGCCCACTCCTGTCCAAAGGTTGAGTCCATATCACCAGCACTGTGCGATGTAGCCAACACCCGTATAATGTACAAGCTTTTAGCTCAGGGTGACCTAGATGCCCACTCCTGTCCAATTATATGGCACACACTGTTGAATTACTACAATTGTCTGTAATTTACCCCCTGCCCAAGGTTTTTCAGTATGATCGTGCATACAAGTATATGCAAGCAAGGGATGGTTTCCTATGGGGTATAGAACAAGGCCATCTTCTTATGCTGTTCCTAATGTTGAAGGGAAAACCAGGTTTAAACAGGGGTCAGGGTCAAGATGGCCAAGGGCAGAATCCAGGTTGCAACAGTGGCAACAGTAGACCACTGAGAGCTCACACAGCTGATGGCCGGGAAATCTGTTCCAACACTAACAACCCCAAGGGTTGTAGGTATGGTCAAGGGTGCAGATATGTGCATGTCTGTAGCTTTGCTGGTTGTACGGCTTCATATCCTCGATTTCAACATCAGGCCTGACCAGAGGTCAAACATCTGCATAGACTGGACCCTCAGGTTTGGGAGTCCCAGTTGGATCAAGATTTTGACAAGGAATTCATTCTTGAAGGGTTAAGGTCAGGTTTTGATATCATTGACAGAGATGTGAAACCACAACCTGCAGAACAGGAAAACCACAGATCAGCCCTTGACAAAAGAGAACAGGTTGAAGCCATACTGTGGAGTGAAATAGAGTGTGGTAATTATGAGGTGGTACAGGAGAAGCCCTACACAGTATGCGCCTTAGGCGCCATCCCTAAAGGTGAACATGACATTCGCATGATTCATGATTGTAGTCTTCCAGAAGACAAAGCGGTTAACAGTTATGCTACAGCTGATCATTTTTCAATGCTGTCATTTGATGAAGCAGTTAAAATGGTAAAACCTGGGTGCTTCCAGGCCAAGGTAGACATTAAGGCTGCTTATCGTAGTATCAAGATAAGCAAAGCTAGTCAACAGGTGACCGGTATTCAGTGGCAATTTAAAGGACACGACAAGCCAACCTATTTGATAGACAAAGTCCTCTGTTTTGGCTCAAGGAAAGCATCACACAATTTTAAACAGGTGGACAGAGGCTTTTAGTCGTATGATGAGACAGAAAGTGTTTGTTAATTGTGCAGCCTACCTAGATGATTTTTACTTAACCTCAGTTTCCAGGGCTGTATCATAATGCTCAATGCTTTATTGGACCTGCTAATTAAACTGGGGTTTTGTATTTATTGTAGTAAGGTTATTAGTCCCACACAGTGTCTCACCTTTCTGGGTATTCAGACTGATAGCAATGGAGAGAGCCTACCTGAGGACAAGCTGGCTGATCTTAGGTGTTTCCTCTGATCCCTCCATGGTCGTAAATGTGCTAATAAGCATCAACTGCAGCAATTAGTGGGCAAGCCAAACTGGGTAGCCAGGGTAGTACGCGGCGTGGAGAACGTTCTTACGCCATATAATTGATGCCCAAAATAATTAAGCTTAATTAGGCAACTAACCACAAGCTGCTGCTAGATTGGTCTGTGTGGGCAGAGAATGGTGGGAGCAGCTCATTGAGATCTTTAATGGGAGATCCCTGATATTAGATACCATTCCCTAGACATCTTCTCCATGGACGCATGTAACACAGGTGGGGGTGGTGTGTGGGTGTCTCATTTTTATTATGTGAACTGGCAGTCAGACTGCCCATAGGCAGCAGAGTTACATATTAATTTTAAGGAAGTGTTAGTGGTAGTTTATGCAGCTAGAAAGTGGGGCCATTTGTGGGCAGGATGGCGTGTTAGGGTGTACACTGATAGCACGGCAGCACAGGGCATTATTAATAAGGGCACTTCCACTTCCGGGGAACCTACGGTGATGATGGGCCTGCGGGAGTCATTTTGGCTGTTGGCATACCATGACTTCCATAGTACGGCAAGGCACATCACACGATCATTAAATTCGGCCTCTGACTGGGCCTCGAGATTGGATCAACCAGGTAGCTTGGCCAACTTAGATATGCACCACAGTACCCCTATCACTATTTGACCCCATAGAAGCTCCTGTGTCACATGTACTTGAATGTGTTTTATGTGCTTTATCCCCAGATCGCCACCTGGTGGCAATGGAAGAGGAACTGGATAGAGAAGTGGCAGTGTACAGGGGGTAACAGGAGTCCACTAAGGCAGTGTATCGGACTCAGAGGACAGCATACTTGAGGTTCTGTGTGTTCTTTGGTTATGATGCAGTTCCCGTTACAAAAATGTATGGTTGTCAAAGGCCAAAGTGTTGGGAAGGGGAAACACAGAGGTCAATAAGGGTAAAACAATATCCCCAGATATCCCCCCCCCCCCCCGTCCTACGCCGTTTGAAAAGTGAAATAATGGGATACACAAAGAATTTGCCGAAAGAAACCAAAATGAAATCAAAAGTGAAGTACCATAAAACATGGCCATACATATCCCTCACTCTACCTGATGGATCGATGTACAAGCCCAAAATACAAATTGAAGACATTGTAAGAAGTTATTATTCTCCGGGTGTCATTGTACTGAAGGACAATCCACTCGGAACATAGGCTAACTTGCTATGCCTAAATAACTTTCGTGACTGACGTAACACATGTCAGCAACCAATTAAAAATAAACACTAAGTACAACTCTGGGCTAACTTCACTTGGACAGGTCACTCACTTCCAGCGACTCCGAACGTGCTGTCAAATAGCCCATACCTTTAAGTATCTTTTATGTTTTCGCGCAACGAAGAAATATCAGTAAATGCACACGCACCAGCTTCAGCTCCAAAACACGGCAAACTAGCTGAAGATGTCTCCAAAAACTCACGCCCTGCTCATTGCAGACTCTAGAGCACATAATTTTGACAATTATCGGAGACCATGTGCACTACCATATGAATGTCATTATATAATTGAAAGGGGAGGCACCACAGAAAGCCTACATACGCTCGTTGTTGAATATCTATAATCTGGGAAAATACCAAATGATGCAAATCTAATTGTAAAAATTGCTGCAGGAATAAACAATACAACTAGTTGGGTGCCACATCTGGACACGTACGTTCTCGCCCATAAAAAGGATAATACTACCCTAAATGCTTTGATACAATTGAGGAAAACAATCCTTAATATTGTTACGGAATAGTCAAAACTTCAACACGAGCAGTAACAGTTGCGATGCTGGCTGTTTATTAAATCATAAACACAATAAGTCAATCCATAGGTCTACTGCTACAGTTGCACTTTTCTGTCTCTTCAATGTATTCGTAATTGCCAGTGCATTGAATTGTTTTCAATTCAAACAAAGGTTCACTTTGACCATTAAGTTAAAGGGGGGGGGGGGGAAATGCCCAGTGTTACTGATTCCAACGATGTCCAATTTTTTAAGTCCAGCCTTGTCCCAAAATTGTCTAAGTCCAGCGTTGTGCAGATTTTCTAAGTTCAGCCCTCTCCCGATTTTCTAAGTCCAGCCTTGTCCCAAAATTGTCTAAGTCCAGCGTTGTGCAGATTTTCTAAGTCCAGCCCTCTACAGATGTTCTAAGTCCAGCCTACTACAGATTTTCTAAGTCCAGCCTTGTCCAGATTTTCCAAGTCCAGTTGTGTGAGCAAGCCAGGCCAAGACTTACTGCCGATCCTATGGTGGTTTCTTCCTAAAATTTGGGGTTGACAGGTCCATTACTCAAGATTTAGGGGGGAACATGGGCAATTCCAAAATTTGGGATGGTTTGGGGCATTATATCACGTTAAAGGGGGGACAAAGCCTGTGATTGCTTTAGTTCCAGAAAACATAACAAGTAACAAAAAATGACCATTGCCTCCCAATTCAATGCACAGCACATAATACTCCTTGTCATATATGTTTACCAAACTGTTTAAATGCTCAATCATAATAATGCTTTTTTTACATATGTGAACCAATGTGAGACATTTACCCTCTCACACCCCCTGTATCAGTACATAGTCACGACACTGTGGGACTACCAATCTGTGTTTGACAAAACCCATTTATGCAGATAATCAGAACATCTTACATAGGAAAATCGACAATCCACTTGTGACTTCAAGAGGTGGGGAAGGCAACAATGAAGGATACACAGTACCTGCCAAACTTACTCTCTAACTTAAACACACATTTACAAAGTAGTTCATATTAACAGGTAGTTACCAGGCAAAATCATACAGTCACAAGTACAATCTAATACATCAGATAAGATAAAATTTCCATAACCACCTGATTTGCAATCCCCTAATAATCAAATGGGCAAGTCTTCACCATAATTACTTTTAGATAACAATATACAGCAAGGATGAAAAAGAAAACAAAATTCAAATTACCTTTAAAGTTCAATAGCTTGTTGATGGCAGACTCACTCCTTGACTCTTGGACGTCTATTGCATCTGATACAGATTCTTTGTTTACAAGCTATAAATTAGTTTGGGTGTTTTAATTAAGACCAATTCACGCCCCATACAATACAATAAATAGGGCCTTACAAGCCGCACATCACATTTACTGAAAAAGTTCGCAGTGGTTCAAAATCTGACTTTGCATGAATTTTATGAAAAGAAAGTTGAAACATTTTGGATAGAAAGTTACTTTTGAAGACCAAAAAGGAACTATTTCTTGCAAAAGTTCAGAATCTCACATCTGGCATTAATAACCGACTTACACCACAACAGTAAAAAATATAGTGCCTGAAAAATACAATCTTATAATACTCGTTCAAGCTAACACCAGTACCTGGGGTGACATACTTGGCAAATATGTTACTAAGGTTACGTTATTATGTAGCAAAGGTGATTTTTAAAGATAGTTGGTACTATTTGTTTGTAAACAATGCCAAGACTCCACATCTGGCTATAATGACCAATTCACGCCACAGCAATAACAACAATATAGTGCCTGGCAAAGAGCACTCTTGTGACACTCCCAAACTGGTCACAAGTTCCTCACTTAATATACATGAGGAATATCTGAATGAATTTATAATATAGTAGACCAAAAATATGTTTTATAAGCTTTCTGGGACTGTTTGTGGGCCAAATTTACAAATCCCACATCTGGCAGTGTACAAGCATGCAGTTGCCCAATTAACCCTGCATATTTCTCTTTGGATGTGTTCCCTGCCACTACTATCAATAGAAAGGAGGCGTTACACTTAATTAATTAATTATTACCATGCCTCATTTGCACATTAGCAGTAAAGAGGAAAACTAGAAAAGAAGATTTTATAGATGATTCTTGTTATCCTCAAGAAGATTGCTTCATTATCCCCCACTTATGTGTTGAATGTCCCCATCAACACTATAAGTACCAATCCACTCAGCTGATAAACTTAAAATAAGAATAATCCGATTAGATATATAATCTGTCCTACAATGTATTTACTGAACCTCAACTATCCATACGTTATACCAGTGGTCATTCCAGAGTTCATGACATGATACATTTCAAATTATGTCAAACTACACTTAAACTGCACAATTGTCATTTGCCACTACAAAGGCAAGTTACAAGTTTACCGTTCCCCTACACATAATACAACTACAATACTTGGTGTGCTATTACCAAGACAAGTTACATGTTTATCATATCCATACACGCAATACAAATAAAATTCATAGTGTGCTATGTTACAATAAGTGGCAAACCAATCTTAGGTCGTAATATAATCCTTGATAGTTCACAATAGTCCATAGTTTACTATTCAAGTTGATCATACAATGACAAACCTATCTTAGGTCACACAAATTCATATTTCAAATTCACAATTCAAAACATATCATATAGTATGCACTGCATGTTTTCCATACAGAGACAAAAATTGTTACATACAATACAAAAACAGCATCC
Organism: Hermodice carunculata; assembly: GCA_964020975.1. Classification (NCBI taxonomy): domain Eukaryota; kingdom Metazoa; phylum Annelida; class Polychaeta; order Eunicida; family Amphinomidae; genus Hermodice; species Hermodice carunculata. Next base: position 5,612 of record CAXHWN010001941.1, on the reverse strand, counting down.
TTATACATTTATCATTATCAAGTCTGTACCAGTTTACATGTACAGAGTGAACTCTCCATACAGTTGGCAATGTTTGATAGTGTGAAACGGTCAATCCAAATTTACAATGACAGTAGATAAGACAGCCCATAGAGCGCCCAGCAAGTTACCATACAACACAAAAAAAAATTGCTATACACAATACAAAAACAGCATCCTTATACATTTATCATCAACAAGTCAAAACCAGTACACATGTACAGAGTGAACTCTCTGTACAGTTGGAAATATTTGATAGTGTGAAACAGTCAATCTAAATTTACAATAACAGTTGATAAGACAATCCATAGAGCGCCCAGCAATTTACCATACAACAACAAATATTGTTATACACAATACAAAAACAGCATCCTTATACATTTATCATCAACAAGTCAAAACCTTTACAGTTGACTTAAATACATTCCTAAGGTTATCATTTAAATATGTAGTGTAGGATATGCCCAAGGTCCCTGGTACTCAGTTCTTGGCCTTCTTTACTGGCTCCTCCTCCCCAGACACTGACTTTCGCTTTGGCGGCTGAGCATCGGTGATCCCAAGGAGCTGGCTGACCAGGTGCCCTGTTGGTCGCAGCTTCTCCGACGAGGCTACCACGTTGTGGAGCACCTGGTTGATGGCGGTCCCCTGTCGTTGGAGTTCCAAAAGCAGTCTTGAGTTCACTTCGGCCATCTGTTTCAGAAATGTCTGCTGTTGCTCCATCATGAGTTGTTGTACCCCCTTCAACTCTTTCACAGCAGTGTAGAGTTTGTCCTGAGTCTCAGAGGTGGGACCAGCCAGATTGGTCACCAGAAGTTTCTCCAAAATATTATTGGTTATGGCTTGCTGACTGACAATGGAAGTGATGTCCACAACATGCTGTGATGGGTAAGCCCGTGGTGCCCTTATTGCTGTATCAGTAATGGCGGAGACTGCCTCCTGCACCACCCTACCTACGCTGGCCACCGGAATACATTTATGCCCCTCATCACACACAGCCAACTCATCACCCTGGCTACTAATCTCATCCTCCCGTGGGGAGCTTTCAGGAGTTGGACATTCATCCAGCACAGCTGAATCTGGCTCCGGCATTTGTTGGTTTGCTGTGACTGGTGGTGTCCTCTGAGGTGGCTGGTCATCCTCATTTGGGTGGCTGGGATTCCGCTTTGGTGTTCCCACGGGCATGGATCCATTGTCACCTGTAGTCCTGCATAAATATGTCTCTGCCATCAGGTCTTCCTCTGGCACATGGACCTCCAATATATCAGTGGCTCCAGCAGAGGCTGGTCTGTATGGGCTTGTCCTCCTCTCTGGTGCCGCATTCTCCTGCAATTTGGCCCTGTAATGACTGAGAGAGGCTTCCCTATCCACCCTGTGCCCATGTTTTTCTCCCACCACCAGGTCCTTGTGGGTACCATCTATGATCCGGTCAAACGTTTCTGTAGGGTGTTTGGCCAGATGCCGCTCTGCCCACCTCCTGTTCTTGTAAAAGGTCTTGCAGATGAGGCATCTGAATGGAGCATCCTCCCGTGTGGTGTGCTGTTTTAATATATGGTCCTCCACCAGGTACCTCTCGCCAGTACAGCTGTTGCATGTCACACATTGGTAAATCCTCCCTCTCTGTGCCAGGAGTTCCTCTGCAGTTTTACCCGTCGTGACCTTTAATCAATGAAGAGGAAAAAAAAAACATTTCAATTACAAAAAAAAAAAATGGAAATTCCTACTTATGTGCAGATTGTGTCACCATGTTTCAGCCTATGGCATGTCCCTCCCTTCATGGACTAGGGCGGTTTGAATTTTTTTTTTTTTTAATTGGGAGAGAGAAATGTTCTTGGCCCAGCACCAGTAAGTAAGCTCAGTGATTGTTAATCTGATTCCTCATCTGATGATTCGCTGTCCGTTATGTCCCCTTGTCCAGTAAACCAGGCTGCCTGATGTTCACTGCTTGTAAATATGTGATGCTTCATTTGGTCCCTGTCAGTGCAGCTCCACTGACATTGGGTACACTTAAACTCTCTGCCAACTGTGCTGTCTATCTGGTGCTGTTGTACAACCTGGGCTGAGTCATATTGGTGAGTGTCTAGTGGATCCTGCTGCGGCCTTGGTATAGATATAATGTGATAAAAAATGTCCTCCCCCGGGTGAGCCTCCTCAAAGTGGGTCTGCATGTCTGCTGGTAAGATAGCCAGAAACAGACACAAGCAACATCTCCTGACTTCTGATGGGGTATCCTCCATGATGACTCAGCTTGAGCACCTCTTTCTGTAAGAAGATAACAACCCTTTTAAGCCTAATTGTTTTTGTTTGTTTGTTTGTTTTGTTTTTGTTTTTCAACTACTGATGCGGATGTTACTCTGCCCTGCCATATATTCATTGATTTGGGGATTCCTGACGTTTTGCCTCCTTGGCCAGGGCCGCTTTTGCCCACTTGAGCCTCTGCATTCCTTGGTAGGGCTTGAGTCTATTATGATGCACTACTTTCTTCCTTCCTTTCTCATCCAACTTGATAGTGTAGTCCAAGTCATTGAGTTTCTTGATTACTATATATGGACCTTCATATGGGACACGTAGCTTTGGCGTTATGTCCAGCTGTCCTATATCTGTCAGATACCACACCAGATCCCCCTCCTTGTATCTGTGGAATGACAATTTAGCATCATATGCTTGCTTTTGTCGCTTGGCTGTTGATGCTAGATGTTTTCGCGTCAAGTCATGGGCATGCTGCATGCGTTGTTTCAAGTGGTCCACGTAGTCCCCATATGTTACTATTTTATCTCCTTCACTTGTGTGCGACCCAAACATGACTTCAGCTGGCAGTCGAACTTCTCGACCAAGCATTAGTAGGTTTGGTGTCATCCCAGTGGACTCATGTGGTACTGCCCGGTAGGCCGCAGCCAAACAGCCTAAATTCCGATCCCATTCCCTCTGCTCCCCTTTAAGGTAAGCCTTTATCATTCTCACCAGAGTCCGGTTGAATCGCTCAGTTTGTCCGTTACACCTTGGCTTACCAGCACTGGTCCTGGTTTTCCTTATCTCCAACAACTTGCAGAGTTCTGCAAAAATGTGACTTTCGTAGTTCCGTCCTTGGTCGCTATGTAGGTCAAAGGGGCATCCCCAGCGTCCTATTACCTCATTGAGTATGACCTCGGCACATGTGACTGCAGTCTGCTCGGGAAAAGCAAATATCTCCACCCATTTTGTGAACTGATCAATCACTACTAGGATGTATCGGTTACCCCTTGGTGTTTCTGGAAGGGGACCAAGTACATCTTTGGCAATGCGATCCATTGGTGCCCCCACTGGCATCTGCCCCAGTGGAGCCCTTGCACTTTTACTGGGTTTCTTGATACAACCACATTCCTCACATTGTGCCAGCCAGAGGTTCACAGCCTCTCTCAGTCCATACCAATAGAATTTCTGAAGTATCTTTTCTTGTGTTCTTTTCCTCCCGAGGTGCCCAGACAATAAAGCATTGTGCATTTGCTTTAATATTTCATTTCTCAAGCTTCTTGGGACCAAATATTGGAGATGTGACCCACTGCCATCCTTTTTGTGGAATAAACGGAGCAAAAGCCCATCCTTCACTTGCAGGCTATCCCAGCAGTTCCAGTAGTGCCTTGTTGCTGGACTTGAAGCTTGAATAACTGCCCCAAATGGGCGTTCCTTGGCTTCTACCCACTTTAGGACTGGTCCAATATCTGGGTCCTCTGCTTGTTTCTTTCTTAGAGTAGCCAGAGAGTAAGGCGAAGCCCATTGAGTTCTGTTGTACTCCCCGCGTGTTCTGCACTTCCTGAGTTTGATTCTGTTCACTGTATTCCTGATTTTGCCTATTCCTTGGTTTAACAGCCTCTGGCCCATCTTACCCAGGCTTGCCAATTTCCTTCTCAGCAGCTTTGGTCTAGTCCTACCATCATCTTCCAGTGGCATAAGTGGATTTGAGTGCATTGGCATTATATCCTCAGCATGAACCATGAAGACAGGATTGTCCACTGGACCATTTGCCTGTTTCAGCTTTGACACAGTGTTCATACATGCTACCGTTAACAGCTGAGTTACTTTCCACAACAGGAGAGCTAGATGAATGATAATTCCTAATAGTTTTGATTTGTGCTTCAGTGCTTTCTCTGACCTAAGGATGGCTGCCCTCTCAGGAAATGGTGACAATTTCCCACACATGTCCTCAGTTTTCTTTATGCATTTCTCACAAGGGCCACACAGCAGGTTTGAATCTTCCTGGTTGATAGAGCATGAGCAAACCCTAGGGTTGGGACATCTTGACATTGAATCTGCGTTTCCATGCTTTCTGCCTTTTCGGTATTCTATTGCAAAATCATATGCTGACAAGGTCTCGATCCACCTGGCAATCCAATTCTTTGGTTCTTTAAGGCTGAACAGCCAAATTAGGGCTTGGTGGTCAGTTCTCACCAAGAACTTGCGCCCTAGTAAGTACTGCTTATAATGCTCAACAAAATATTTGACTGCAAGGAGCTCTTTGTCGGTGACACAATAATTCCTATCAGATTTGCTCATTGTTTTGCTGCCGTAAGCTATGACCCTTTCTGTACCATCCTGAATTTGGGAGAGCACAGCCCCAATACAGTTGTCACTGGCATCTGAGTCCAATATGAATTCCCCTTTCTCCATAGGATATGCCATTATATTTGGTCCTGCAAGTTCTCCCTTGAGGTTGTCAAATGCATCCTGACATTGGGGTGTCCACTTAAATGGGTGTCTCAAGCTGAATGTTAAACAGGCCCTCCTCAATTCCAATTTCCATAGTATCAATCAGCAGCTAACTTGCATTAATTATGAACCTCTCAGCCAAGATACGATTCATCTGTAGTGGTGCATGGCACCTCTGCTGATATTTCTTTTTTTTTTTTTTTTCAGGGCAATTTCCAGTCCAAGTTTGCTTTGGTAAACCTTAACTTGGCTCCGCTCTTTTTTAGTGCATCCAGTACTTGTTTAAAAGCTTCAATAAGCTTCCTGTCCTCATTAACTTGATCAGGGCAGTTGTGTGGATAAGCAGGTGATGGCAAAATGGAGAAACAGGACTCGCCCTCAAAGGCAGCGATATCCATTCAGTATGTAGCAGCACGTGTTAAAGTTTGAAAATCCCACTTCTGACACCAAAAAAAATGTTACGGAATAGTCAAAACTTCAACACGAGCAGTAACAGTTGCGATGCTGGCTGTTTATTAAATCATAAACACAATAAGTCAATCCATAGGTCTACTGCTACAGTTGCACTTTTCTGTCTCTTCAATGTATTCGTAATTGCCAGTGCATTGAATTGTTTTCAATTCAAACAAAGGTTCACTTTGACCATTAAGTTAAAGGGGGGGAGGGGGAAATGCCCAGTGTTACTGATTCCAACGATGTCCAATTTTTTAAGTCCAGCCTTGTCCCAAAATTGTCTAAGTCCAGCGTTGTGCAGATTTTCTAAGTTCAGCCCTCTCCCGATTTTCTAAGTCCAGCCTTGTCCCAAAATTGTCTAAGTCCAGCGTTGTGCAGATTTTCTAAGTCCAGCCCTCTCCCGATTTTCTAAGTCCAGCCTTGTCCCAAAATTGTCTAAGTCCAGCGTTGTGCAGATTTTC
>CAXHWN010001940.1:0-14000 GCA_964020975.1 Hermodice carunculata | reverse complement strand
CTCTTATTCATGTGATGCTATTTGGTTTAAACATATTTATTCAGATAAAAAAGCGATTGGGTAAGAGGGCGCAGCCCTATATGAATCCACTGATGTCACTTGTTCAAATAATAAAAAACCTGTATGTATTAGTAATGCAAATCTGTCTGGATGATTTTTAGACACTGGATTCCTGGGTCATTTAGTGTCAAACCCTGGTTTTTTTACTTTAATGTAAATATAACTTTTTATGAGATTGTGTTGGCATAAAGTCTTAACCTTCAAACCAGCGCCTCGTGAAATTTCCAGTTGTTTGAATGAATGAATGAATGATTCTTTATTTGCTGCACCTCAACTTACAGATGGAGGCATTTTGCCAAATACAATACACAACAACAAAATATGTAAAAGAAACAGAAAAAAGAAGGAATGTTTGTTTCGCAGTTACAATAAGTCTAAATCCAAAAGCCCAGCTAGTTGTGTGTTTACATGTAACATGAAATTTCAAAACTTTCATCGATACAATTTTTGAAATTTCATGTTACATTAAGAAAACTTTCGACTTTGGATCCAAATAGTTGGATCCAAATAGGATAAGAAATTTGCAGAATATTTTATCAAGGAACATTGTCTTCGGTCGGAATTGACATGGCTATGTTTTAGATGCCCAATATGGTAATGGCACTACATTAATTTCACATACATCAATCACGCTTACATTGAATAGTTTGGAATAGTTCTGAAGGGGTGTTTTTTCGAATCAGATTCTTCAATGAGATGATTTTTGTTGTTGTTAAAACGCCCATTTTGATGTTAATAAATATTCGAGATAATTGTGTAAATGGGCCCCAGGTAGCATAAGCAAAAGATATAACGTTATTTAAATACTGGAAATAATACAACAGAAGCATATTGCCGTACTTCAATGCTCCTTTGTACAGGGGGCAGCAAGAGACCAGCCGTGTACGTCGGACTATGTGCAGGAAATAAGTATGGTGGACAGCAGCGGCGAACTGCGTACATATAACAAAGAAAACATGGAAGTACTCAAAGCTGCACAAGTAAGAACGTTCAAACAAAATGATTAACTTTCCTCTTATATGGGACTACGTAAAAATGTTTCCCGATTATGATTTGTTGTTTAGTTTAAATCGAAGAAACTGTCATGGTTCGGATATGTTAGCATTATTCTTCCTAACTTCCAAATAACAATGCTAAATTATACTTCTTTTGTACAAAATTCGATCAAATGCGCACAATAATTTGCATAGAGAACATCAACGTTGGATTGATATTGCTTGCTGGTTGTTCATCATCATATAACATTTCACGTGTAAAAAGAGGGGACACTTTGGTAGTGAATAGTTGGTATCAAAACACCTGGGGGTTGACTGTGCACCGTTCACCAAATTAAGTTAGTTATAATAATTTTGTACAACCAAATGTTTTAGAAATTTACTTTCCCTTTTAAAGTCATTTAAGATAGAATAGCTGTAAAATGCATAAACCCTGGGTTATTCTGTGTATGTCTTGTAATTTTCAGTGTTCGTTGGGACTGTTTGGGATCATATATGAAATAACAATGGAAGTGTCACCTATGAAAATTGTGGATACTGTCAGCAGATTCTTAAAAGCGGACGAAATACTTTTAGATGCCGAGCGCCTCAAGAAATTTGCGGAGGAACACTGGTGCACAGAAATATTTTGGTTTCCTTTCAACAGTATGAGCTTTACGGAAACACTCTTGGTTAAGGCACTTGGCTTCTTACCAGGTTTTATGTGGAATCCTGCAAAAGACAAGTGCTGGGTGCGAACAATGGATCTTGTCGATATACCTTCAAACCCATTGCTCAAAGAAGAAGATTATCAAATGAAGAGGAATGCTGCTTTTGCAGAGAATGTTTATTTACGAATCATGACAGACTTTCTAGTAGAACGGCCAGCAAATGTCCCTGGTGTTCTTAAAGCCGGTGTGGAATACATCTTAGAACAAGTCGTGTACAAAGAGGCATCTGAACTTCTACCACGTGCTATTCACTATGACTCTTGGGTAGATCTTTGCCCCACTACGGGAATTGAATGGGTATTCAATGTGACAGACTCCCTGGAAGATTACAAAATAATCACAAAAGCAGTAAAAATCCTTCAACAGAAAACCAAATTGTTCGCAAAAAAGAAAAAATTCCCAGTAAATATCACTATGCAGGTGCGATGGACGGGAAAGAGTCAGTGTCTTTTGTCACCGGCGTCTTGCCATCTTGGAAACTGTGAAGAGACAGAAAGGACATTCTATCTTTGTGTAGTCAGCGTAACCGGCAGCAAAGGATGGACGGACTTCTGCAATGAAGTATCGAATGAACTGGTCAGACTTCCGAAGAAACCGCATCTTCATTGGGCCAAGCAATGGGGTGATATTAAAGCCATAAACACACAGTACTTACAAAAGGTACATTTCTTGTAACTGAGCGAAAATCGTTACCGACAGCGACCGGTAGTTCTACATGTCACTGTTTCCAGTTAAATAAAATTTACAATCATGCTAAAGAATACTTTATGCAAGTAATGAGTTTTTTCTCAACATATTGGATGCTTCAACTGCTTTCAGAGGTTGGATATCGGCAAATGTTCATATTTTCATACTGGTGTCTTTTTCGAAAGTTTCAGTGGTCATGTCAAGGTAATTACAGTTATTCTACAGGCTCGTGGATATATTCTTCAGTTAACACACGCTGACAAGCATATTTCTATGGTCTTTATAAATTTTATTTATAGAGATGCGTCAACATTTTTTGTGCATTGCTTTCATGCTTTCAAACATTTTAAAACATTAAATGGGTAATTGCGATCCAAAGTTGCCAGTCTCACTGAGCACGAGCTTCACAGCTTCGACCTTAAACGTAAATTTTCTGTGTTGTTTTAAATGTATATATCCTGTACTGTCCTTGTGTCTTTTGACTAAGATCTTTATTATGGGTTTTACAGGTGTATGGGTCCAACTTTACCAGATTCAGGTCTGCATTGGCTGAAGTGAACGCTGATCCAGATGGCATGTTCCGCAACAAAACGTTGACTGATCTCATCTTTCCAAGTCAGACGCAGCACGATAATTCGGACGATGTAAGCATTGTTTCATGACTTTCCAAGTGTTCCTAAGAAACTGTGTGTGGATATATAGGCTTGTCCATGATCTCATAACAATACATTAAAGCATGCAAGGTATAGGTGACAGCGCTTAAAAACAATTATTTTTTTAGAGGGATTTATGCAGAGATCAGCTCTGTTTTCAAATTGTACCAAGAATTTGTTTAAATCGATCATTTTTGGACGTCAATATTTAACTAACAGATTCTTCTAACAGGGCAGCTGTTGCCAAAAACGCAATCTGTATCCAATGTCTGATCGTTTAACAAAACACGAATAAATGGATAAATCGATGTATGGTTAAAATATGTCGTGGAAAAATGGGTGATTTTATACTGAGTATTGATGAGCACTCTCACGTGAATAACTATCAATTATGATTCTTACTTCTGAGGGCTTTACGTCTCATTAGTGCAGCACAGTAACATATGCATTTAAGCCAAAATCGAAATTCAGTTTTTAGCTAGTTAAACAAAGCAATTTGCTTGCTTTATGGATCCTTGCATTCATGGGCTAAAATACTGCACCAAGACTTCTGGGACCAGATTTACTGGAAAGCATGATTAATCACAAAGTCATGACAGTACCCATCAATGAATATGGGTACATTCTGCATGGAACTCCGTGCTCAATAGATAATGTCTATGCCGTCGCCCGTTATTGCCGGGAACATTATACAGGGCGTATAACATGTTGGCTGCAGCACTCAAATATTTATATGATATTGGCGTCCAAGTGCACCGTAAATGACAGACCTTTCATTGTACACAATGAGAGAGAAATTTATGTGGAGCTTCATTCTTTCACCAAAGTTTTCGTTAAACAGGTTGCGTGTGTTTGTTCTGCTATTTCTATTTTTGCTTCCAGTTTTTTCCTTTATGCACAAAACATATATTGAAGCTAACATAGCGTGCGTTCTGTCCGTTATGTACACCGTGCAGACAAAACTTATGCGTTTTGTGCTCAGAGCTTTATGACCATCAAAATATTGAAACAGTTCTTGTCAGATTCACGAGGCTTTCCACGTACTTAAAACGGCAAAGAAACTATTTCTCAGATTGCATACAAAATTGCAAATTTTAGTGTACGATCTTTACTTGTGAAATGCAAATCAGAGTTCCTTACTTTTCTCAAAAATACAAATGAGTCCCCAAAACACTCTGCAATTGCCACAGCATGGAGATTTAACGAGTCTCTCAGGGTGCTATAACGCTGGGAAAGTTAATATTATAGTGATCAACATTTTTAAGTTGCATATATCCTTATGATTTACAGGTGGATGGACAAATGATTCAGGAAGAAACAGCCCAACCGGTCCTAGCTGAGCAACTGCAACACGAAGCCGAGGAAATGAAAGATGAAACAGATAGTCAAATGGAAAAGAAGTATCTCAGATTATCCAAGAAGTTAGCTTCAAAAGGAATGGATGCAAACTGGGAACGGAAATGCCAAAGTTTTGCACAGGAATATATGTCCCTTCGCAAAACTCAGATTCCAGCGACAGGAAACCAACAAGCAGCGGATTTCAGTGACTTGCTGACAGAGGCGAGTACAAGGCATAAGATTATTTTGATTAATCACTTTTAATTTCGACAAACAAACTTGGAGTCTTAAGGCACAAAGAGTAAAATTGGAACTAAACGTGGTTCAAATTAAACAAATCACACTTAAAGGCGCACCTAGGGTGTAAGTTAAAGATAACCGTTGGTATTTGCCATGGTAGTGATTCAAATTGAGTGCATGCGTGCAATTGTTTCATAGTTTACCGAGCACTAAAGTAACTGCACTTTTCATAACAATAGATTAAAAAACCTTTCTCTTTCAGGTTTAGTCGGTCCTCATGTCTCCGTTTCTTGCTTATATTAAGCAATAACCCCAAACTTGGAATGCATATAGGTTAATTACCGAGGGACGCATCATTCGAAGAAAATGATGCCGAGGGCGACAGGCCGAAGCTCATTATTTTCAAAACTGATGTTGTTTCGAGCTGACTTATCAACTTATAATCTACTATTTACATTCATGAAACACTGCAATGACAATTGAGTCAAAGTTAAAAACTTTCATCTTGTAAAAAGTTGGTGCCTCCACTGAAACTCGTCATTTGTCGAAAGTAGTTAAAGTTCAAACAATACACAGACATTACCAATCGATTTGAACTTTGAATAAATTATGTCCAGCAGTCAGAATAAAATTCACACGACAATAATGCTGTTATGGAGCGCAAAATAATTCATTGGAGGGCGAGAAGTTTATTTACATGAATGACCATATACGTTTGGAAGTGTTACTATTTACCCATGAGTCATACTCTGCTTCGGTCATCTCACTTATTATTAATTGGGTATCACGCTCCTATGTAATTGTTGCTGTAATTGACAACTGCTCGTAAACAGAGTCAATTTCTTTATACTTTTCTGATGGATTCGTCGAATACGACACTTAACGGTGTTCCTGTCCTGTTGTTGACATAACTTTGTCAATGTTGTGTTAATTCCCTGGGTAATTTAAAATTTGTATTATTTTCATTAGCTTCTATACATTTTATTTGAAGGTAAATATGCATCGCAGTGTCATTATTTCTGTCAAATGTATAGCATTAAGCTGAAGTGACTGAGAGTCATTACGTATTTATTGTAAAGTGCAAAACACAAAAATAGTTCTGGTCCTTTATTTACTGAATTAAAGCATGTGCATTCCATATATTTTGCGATGAAGGGTGAAGAAAACAAAAGCAAAGTATGCTGTCGGTCCACAGACCAAATTTTAGGACCTGTCCAACTTAAAAATTTTCAGGGATAATCACAACAAAAGTTGTGTCGATATGAAATATAACAGTGATCAAATTTTCAAAATCCTCTCATTCAAGGTACAAAACAGCAGTAGCTTCAGAGAATGTAAAAAGGATCCAGATTAACAGCTTTGCTTGCTTTGGGAGTAATGCGCTCGAAGTGCACCGATGAAAGCTTTTGACTGAAGTTTCCAAGCTGGCACTAAAGGGTTTAGCAGTGATCATGTGTCTATGGTATGGTAACAGGTTCACCCAATAGGGGACAGCAAGAACAGAAGCTTTCGCCGCTCTCCTGTAGAGGGCATTTCAGTCATTCGGGGCCAGAATTGTGTATTCCCATTAGGTTTCATTGTAATTTACAGCTTAATATCTTTAGAACCACTCGTTGCAGAAAGAGCAAAATTTAGGTGGTAAAATTATGTACATTGCTGAAATGTTCACATAAATTTTATTTTTGCAGCTTGAAAATAGTCTTTTAATTTGAGGTTAATTTAACATGCAATCCAATGGGAAAACATCTCTATCCCTGAAGAATTCTGTGTATTAAATTGTGTATTCAGCTGAATACACAGATATTTGGTAATTGTGACCTCTTCAATTCTATAAGTGTTGCTTTTCATTGTTATCTTTCAACTGACACTTGGTTTATTTTGTTTCTCAGGTGGCAAATGGCAAGAAATCAAAAACTAAGAACGGGATTGAAGATGCCATTCAATGTGTCAATAAGGAAATGTTCTCGAAGGATGAAAGATGCAAGGTGTCGTGAATGAACCGAGCGACAACTACAACACACAATTTTAATCTACACGGACACAACCTTATGGTGCCGTACTCAACACGCATAGCTGTGTAGTGATGCAAACACAACGGCTATACAAGTCATGAAAGCCTTTTATGAAAGGAAGTACTTGTTTTGTAGCCTACTTATGTCGGGTCACGGTCTGTGGTGGTCGTTACTTTACTTAACTTTCGAACAATACGGATACGTCACCGTGGTTACATTGACGGCGAAGAGAGGTGGTATTTTTATCCATGTCGTTAATCAGGCCTCAAGGGTGCAACCAGCACGTAAAACCCTGTATATATCTGTGTTAAAACTTGCTCTGTTCAGCTGTAATTTTCTACATTTCTATTTATTCACATTTTGATTTGCCATGTGAAGGGAAAGGTACAAAGCTCTTATTTTTAGTCAAAATGGTTTTTTTTTTTTCGCTTTTACAGTCTGGAGGTACTCTTCCGTGGTGATCGCACAAAGCCACAAACAGAAAGAATCGGCAGTTGGGTACTATGCATATGAATTTTGCTGACCTTATAAAAGCAGAAATTGGCAAACCAGCACACATGGGGGATAATTGTGTTTATTAAAAGTATTGAAATGCCCTACCTGTACAGTAACATAAGCCACAGTGTATTCAATTAATGGACAACGCTTACTTTTAAGCGGCGGTTTCGTAGTCATGGCGTAGTAGATGCCAGTGTGCTACGTCAATGACGTGCACCAGGCGGGCCAAAGGCGTACACCACGGTCACCACCGCAATAGTTGGCCATGTTCATGTCTCTCAGGTAAATTCACCCCAGCAAAACATTAGCGGAGGAAGAAATCAGAGGAAAATTAACTCGATTTATGGCAATTTCAAGTTATTTGACACCAACAGACGAAAATAGTTAAGCATATTTTTTTCTATATAAATTCTCATTAGAGTGAAAAATAAAGACAATGTATCATTTGCACTGACAACATATATTGTCGTTTTACCTTCCGAGCTACAGAATTTTACATGCATGTTTGCGCCATATCAGAGTTAAGAAATTTCGGCAGGTGACATATACATGTACAGCCAACTATTTGCCTGGCCAGGGTACCCGACGTTTCAGTGGCTAATTAATGTGTGATTGCTCCATATGTTTGTGATTCCAGTTTGATAATTCACGTATTCCGTGTTGTGAATCGTTTTGTTAGTCATTTCTCACGTGATCTCAAAAATGGCCGATGGTGTCAGCAAAACCACTGTGCCACCAAACGTCAAATTCATAGTTTCCAGTTTCAGTGGGAAGACCGATGGTGGCTCCACCTGAGCCAGATACATCTTAACATAGAAACCATTGACCATCAGATAGGTTTGAAAGTAGTTCGTTCTCCTGGCAAAGGAGCTGGGCAAAACAATATCGGACGTGTTACTGTTGTGATGAAAGATTGGGAAGATGTCACTCGTAGTGAAATACTGTGACTGTTGTTGCAACTTCCGGTCAATAAAATGTAAATATGATATTGCTTTATTTTTTATTTATTGAAATACATAATTGAAATTGATTCTACGTATGCCTGCATGGTCGACAAAGTCAGCTGTTGAATTGTGCATTGCTTACCTTTGCGAGAAACCATAATCCTCTTGCTTCAGAGAAAATTGAGGCACTTTGATGGTCTAGCGAAGCGGATAAATTTCATACCAAACTCTTAATGTTAAATGCTATTGGTTTTGTGTTAATTCTGTGTCAGATTTGTGTTCAAATGACCTGCAAAATATTGGATAACTCTTTGATGAGACGTATTGGAGAACCTGATCTGTGATCAGCAACAGCCTTGTTTGAACCGCTTCACTGTGCTTTACGAGTGCTGTGAACATGTCTGAAGCCAGACCAATGAACTGAGTGCCCCTTAAAAGAAACAAAACTGAGAGTCAGATGCCACATCGTACTTTTTCGGACGGGAAGCACTCCCCTTGGATAAAGGAGAAACTACCTGGAAGGGTACAAATCCTGGTCTCCCTCCGCACTGTCTCTACTCCAGACCCTTCCCTTACGCCTTATACACACACACACGTGTATATATATATATATATATATATATATATATATATATATATATATATATATATATATATATATATATATATATATATATATATATATATGTATATATATATATGTATATATATATATTATACATATATGTATATATTTTATATATATATATGAATATATATATACACAAATACATATATACATATGCATATATCTGTGTCTGTGTGTATCTATTTTATTAATGAGTACTAGCCATTGAATCACTCTACATTCTTGCCTAGGTTTTTGAGAAATGACCAGTAGTTTTGAGGAAGATTTCGAGAACTACAAAACAAAAACAAAAAAAAAAAAAAAAAACAAAACAAATAAACAAACAAACAAACAAAAATACAAACAAACAAACATAAAAAAATGAAACAAAACCTTCACAGTGTCATCTGTGAAACAAATTACCAGTAATTGTTAGTATCAAGATGTGTTCCTATGCCATTTCAAAGCAACTGACCGCTCACATAATTCTTTTTAATACTTTTCCACAAAAATACCCTACCTTCAGAGAAAGGAATCATTTGTGTCATGTGGGGTACAACGCAGATAGCGACTCACCCAAGCTGCACTCCAATGGTCTGCATAGTGGTGGTTGCAAAAGGTATAAACACGCGCATGTTAACTGGTATCCCTATGCTAACCATATTAACATGTACACCATGATAATCACAGATTCTCTAACAAATTGCAACTGTCAACAACATTATTAGAATATTAGTTTAAGAAGTTCTTGAGTTACCATCCAAGAAAATGTATTATTGCCCCGTGATGTTAACAATTAAGTCAAGATCATGCAAATGCATCCGCTAGTCAGTTCTTACAGCGGACTAAGTAAGTAAGTAATAGTTTTATTGACATAATTGAGTCAAACTTGACTCATACGTCAGACAATACATAAAAGCGTCACATAATACATACATGTATAATACATTCATATTCATATATTGCAATGGGGTGCAAACTATTATATATGATTAAGTGCAAGTAGCTTGTACTATATCCACAAAAGAACCCCATGATTTGAATGAAACTGTAAGCAACTGTAAGACTAAGTAACATTACCATCTATTAAGGAACTAAAGAACATAGACTAAGGTTACAGGAGACCGTACAAATGATATGAATTGGCAATAAATATAGAATACACTACTCACTAAAATAGATCGAAATTAACTGCAAACTAACAATGGATACATGTATTATTATTATTATTATATGTATAATCAGTCAAAGGTGACACAGCACCTGAATTATAACACTGGACGGCCATTTGGTACAGCAGCTCCGTGGGGGACTATCGTTATGTACAATATGGAATCCTCTTACATAGAATTCTTCAGTTACGAAGTGAACAGTAACATTAATTGCTATTGTCATGTGACCTCGAGATTAAGGTCATGTGCAGTCTCAAACTGGCCCTTATTGAGTATCATCATTATGTATGTTTATTTAGCCTTGTGCAAATAGTTCTTTAGTTATCACGTGTACAATAAAATTCAAGGAAGGTGGTCTTGTGACTTAGGAGTTGGGTTGAGGTCACAGACATGTAGTATCAAACTGGTTCGCAGATGTAGAATCCAATTAAACAAAAATAAACCTCACTCCGCTGGTCCTGTACCTTTGTAAATTAGTTCTAGTAAATAATACAGTCAATCCTGCCCTTATAGAAGACCATTATCATGTGCAATATCCAAGTTCTACTTTCAATAGTTTCCCAAGTTAAACAGTGTACAGTCAACGTCAATACAGTGACCCTGTAACCTGGACAATCAGGTGAAGGTTGCACATATGCGATCTTAAGCTAGCTCTCAGAAAAAGAAAAGAAAAGATCAGTAACGAAGTGCTCGGCCACCCGGTATACAATCTGTTTGATGCCATTCTGAGGTACATTTTCACAAAGTGTGAAGAGCATCCAAGTAGCAGGTTTTAAAGCCATTGATTACAAACATACGAATATTCGTAAAAAGAAAAACAAATCCGCAACGGCACCTATACACATGAAAGCCTAGGAGTGCTCACAAATGTACCATGCATGTTTCAAGAAATCGACATTGTGGTTGTCGAGAAGTGCAAGATGTGGAAACAAGTTATCCACGGTGGGTGCTATTTAAAACAACGGTGTATGCATGTGTGTATGTATGTGTGTGTGTATGTAGATATGGTTGTTTGTATGCCTGTACATACATTCGTGTGTATGCATGTATGTACGTATGTATGTATATATGCATGTATGGAGGGCCTTTTTATGTGTACGTATGTGTGTGTCTACCTGCAAAATTGATGACCTGTCTCTGGTCTTAAGAGTTTATAAATGAGTAAAACAGGACCGATCTGACCATGTTAATATAGCAATAATCTGAAGACAGTCATTTCGGTATTGTACCTTAAAACATGTGTTTTATATATATATATATATATATATATATATATATATATATATATATATATATATATATATATATATATATATTTATATATATATACATATATATATATATATATATATATATATATATATATATATATATATATACATATTAAACAAGTGCCAATTTAATGCCCAGAACAATTGTGGATATATTTGTACGTATGAAACTCTGCAAGATAGTCCGCACATCATTTTACCAATAAAATGTGGCACAGTGAGCACATCATTTTACGCATGAAATGTGGCATAGTGAGCACATCAGTTTACCCATGAAATGTGGCATAGTGATCATATCATTTTACCGATCAAGCAGGGCCTGGTGCTGATCATCTTGCGGAGAACTGGATCTCATTCCCTGTGCTTTGACCCTGGCCATTCGTTAGACGTACATACAAGATGATCACAGAAACCGTAATGTTTGTAATTTACCAAAAGACAACAAATGTTTTTATTCGGCAGATGAAACATTATAATACCTCCATTGAACTACATACAATGATCTACATTATCGAGCTGTACAAGTAACAAAGCCACCAACCTTTTCATTTGTCTGTGTGCAATTTGACTGCATGAAGAATAGGGCATATCCCTTGGCGCATAGAGCAACTGACTTTATGACAAGACATCTTATTAAGAAAAGTATTACTGTTCGTCAAAAAAAAAAAACAAACAAAAAACAGAAAAAAAAACAAAAAACAAAAAACAAAAAGAAACCCCCCAACAAACTAGCAAAAAACAGAAAAACAACAACAACAACAACAACAACAACAACAACAGCAACAAAAGACTTTTGTTGATAGTATTCAAAAGGCATAAAACAATCTCATATAAATATGTTAACGTTTTAATGGCTCAGTTTGGAAATGTTTTCTGCGACACTGGATATCGATTATTCAAAGCATACTATATGCCCCTGCATGGATGTCAACTTTTAGACTTCTCCATGAAGGAGGTAGATTGTTTTTGTGTAGCCTGGCAAAGAGCAGTTCGATTTCTATGGAAGATTCCCCACAGGTGTCACCGTGAGCCAATACCATTAGTTTGCCATGATACACCCATACGTTCCCAGTTACACAAAAGATTTATCTTTTTATTTTTACACAGGATTCATAAACAGTGAAAATCAAATTTCACATACTGTGGTCTTCGTGCCCTAGAATGGAGCCAGGCGGCAACATGCAAATACCTACATTTTATAGCTTCTAAATACCCGATAAACAAATATGATTTCACGGACTTTGGACTTTGTTATTTTTTTGGATGTATCCACAGATCATTATCTCACTGTATTAATTCAGAGGATCAGCATATAGCCAAATTAATTAAGGAATTGTGTTTTGCTCTAGATGGTAAACTGGCCACATTTTTCACCAAGCAAGAATCCTCTGATTGTATAAATATATTATATACACCTTAACGTGTTCCAGATACCATCTTAACTTTTGCTACTGCGTGTAGCCTTTCTACTGATTGACGTTGAGACAATTACACGTGTGCTGATGCCCTTGTGACTTGAATCAATGAGTTGATATATATACATATATATATGTATATACAAATATACATATATATATATATATATATATATATATATATATATATATATATATATATATATATATATATATATATATATATATATATATATATATATATGTATAATATGTATATTACAAGACTTTTTCAAAACCCTACCAACCAGCAGACACACATCCATATTTCTCAGCATATACTCAAAACAGAGAACCAGAACTGCTGAACGAGGTTGGTCTAGAAATTGGACTACTACGACCACGTTTTTAATATATCACTATTTTAAAATAGGTTTTAAGTCAAAATTACATGATTTAAACACATCTTATTTTATATGAAACGTGGATTAGAATCAACCAGCGAAGTTTCTAGAAATCCTTCTCCATAGTTACAGAGTGTTACATTGATGAAACCGGTTTGAACATGAACATACAAAAGAAATATAGAAAAAGAAAGAAAAGAAGAAAGAAAGAAGCAAGGACAATCAATTTATCTGCACTAAATCTCTTTGTTTTTAAGGTGTACTTTCCTACGTCGTCAAATAATTCAGTATTCCAATTAAGCGATTTGTTAATGTCACCATACCGTAAAATATCTGTTGGTAGTAATTACTGGCTCAGCAGGTCCCGGAAATCCTACGCGAAGGTAAGAAAAAAAAAGTATATATATATTTATTATATTCTGTCAAAAAACAGAAAAAGAAAACAAATAAACCAAAAAACAAACAAACAAACAAACAAACAAACAAACAAA
This sequence comes from Hermodice carunculata, assembly GCA_964020975.1. Classification (NCBI taxonomy): domain Eukaryota; kingdom Metazoa; phylum Annelida; class Polychaeta; order Eunicida; family Amphinomidae; genus Hermodice; species Hermodice carunculata. The sequence continues at coordinate 524 of CAXHWN010001940.1, read as the reverse complement.
TAAACAGACAGACTAACAAACAAAATTAAATAAAAGAAAAAAATGAAGGATATATATTTTCCACGGGCGCGCCACAAGCACCGTGCAACTGTTTACAATCTTGTAAAAATGTGTTAACTTGTCTTTCTGTCGTCTGTCTGTCAATGTTTCCCATTGTGTTTTTTTTCATAGGTTTGGGTGCCACCGGTCACGACACAAGCGGCAGCCAATTGTACTTGTTGAAGCTTAGTGGAGCATGCCAGGGAACAATACGCAGTATGCATATTAATTTCCCGCCACAAAGTACAGGTTTGACGCCTGGGGACGCGCGGGTCACAGCACAGTCACAGACAGGCCATATGCTCATTTCTAAAAAAATGCATTTAAAAAAAATAAGTTCACAAATGCCAGACTAGTATTTTTCTAGTACTTCCCGAGCCATATATAAGAAAAACTTCCATATGCCTTTAATAAATATTCTGTATTTCCAAAATATTAGTCACTAATATCCCGCTTGTCCACACAGGTACCGACCCATATCTCGC
>CAXHWN010001938.1:0-16000 GCA_964020975.1 Hermodice carunculata | reverse complement strand
TAAAACAAATCTACAACACACAAATTTATGTAAAAAGAATAGACCATGACTTAGTATGTCTTAACTACAGCAGACCATGGAGAGGGTAACTGCATGTGGTGCTATCTTCAGAAATAAGTAACCGTCACAAAAATGAGAAAATATCAGATATAATCATTGTAGTTCTATGGTAAGTTTTTTTTTTCAATGTTGATATTAGGCTAGAATGTCATCCTTTGGTTTATCCACCGTTTTCTATAAAACGGGATAGGCCTATGGGATAAACAGTTTTACACAAACTTGCACGTTTCTTTATATCTTGGTTTTGTTACTTAAAAGAAATCTCCAGCGTTTTTCTTTAATAGTAAGGTCTGTAAACAAAATAAAAGACTATATTATTAGAAGTTTGTTATGTGCATTAAGTTTATTGTACTCAATCATTATCTATCGGCTTCTCGTTTATTGTTCAGCCAAAAAATGTTCGAAATATGTGGTAAAGAAATGAGCTGAGGACCAAAGTGTGTGTATTTTTCTCTGCATACAGTGCATATGACATGTCTGACTCTGATGATGGTGCCTCTGACCAACATGAATTGACAAATGTTACCCTATGTCGCATGGCTGCCGGACCCCCATGCAGTGGCAGTTAATGGTTTTTGATGTGGCTTGGGGTAGTTACTACAGTTATGCTTTTCCTCCGTTTAGCGCCCGGCTTCAGGTGTTTAAGGCAGGTGGAAAAAGACAAGACAAACATGGTACTGGTGGCTGCCATGTGGACAACTCAAGCATGGTTTCAAAAAGTGCTGAGACTTTAAAGCAACCAACTCAAGATGCTGCCACAAGGCAAACAGACCCTGTCCCTGGTACACAACCCAATGAAAACGCACCCATTGCACGAGCTGCGCCTGGCTGCTTACAAATAATAATTATTGTCAGTCAAAGTCAGTTCAACTCGGAAAAACGAAGACACCACTGAGAGTGAAGTTGGCAACAATATTTACCATAGGCCTATATCACGGAGTCCACACACTCCCATATAGGCCGACTAGGAGCAGATAGAAAATGGGAAGACCGCCAAAAGTTGTCAAGTCTCGGACTGGAAGCATGAGAACATAAAATCGTTTCCCGCTAGTTTTAACAAGATCAGTAGTTTGACTGTATGTTAGATTGTGGATATACACTCGCAACCAGCTTTAATATGTTAATAGACCTAAGAATTCAACGTGATTGCAACCTGATGACAGGCTAAAATGCCTGTCATTACGTCGAAATCAAACGACGATGGGAGATCACGCAGGAGCGAGTGCCGAGGGAGCAAAGCTTTCCTTGGGAAGGGGGCCCACTGGGAAAATTTTGAAATTTGCATATCTTTTTCTTGCATTTCGAAGCATTTTAGAAATCATCAGTGACATTTTGAGCCGGTGTCAACGAATATTTGGGCCCCCAAACGGATGGGCCCCCGGGCCCATCCGTTCGCCGAACAGATGGGCGAGGGGGGGGGGGGGGGGGGCAAACGTTCTAGAATATTTGGGCCCCTTCTGAATATATGGGTCCCCTTTCATATTTGATTTTATTATACTTCATGAGACATCTCAACAATTGTTGTAACACTGATGATGTTAATAGTGCAAAATAGCAAAATTGGTCATGTTACAGTAGACTAAAGGTAAAAGGTGCTGGTCACAGTGTTTTGTAAGCTCAGCATGCGAGTAGATTCAGTGCAAAATATAAAAACGTAGTCCTGAATCATGTTAATGGCATTATAATCGATACGGAATTATGACCAGATGACTCGATCCTAAGTTTACTTTCTCAGAGAAAATGGGAAATTTAACTTTGATGCAAGTATGTTCGGATCTGAGTATAAAAGTTTTAATTGGACCAGTAATTTTCATGAATAGCTGAGCTAACCCAAACTACATGTACATGTACTTCTGTAAAATATCTATAAATGACTTTTGATTTCCAGTTATGTAGATACGGGCCGGGGGGCCGAGGCCTTTGATTCCCGAATGTTTGGGCCACTTGACCCCTGAACAGTATCTAAGTGCCTTGAGATGGCTATAAATGGGAAAGGGGCCCTTTGATTCCTGACTATTGGGCCCCCTTTTGGTATCTAAATGCATTGAAATGGATCTTGAATATTTTGTCCCCTATTTGTATGTAAGTGCCTTGCAGTGGACATAAATGGGGAGGGGTTCCTTTGGTTCCAGAATATCTGCATCGACCCCTATTTGTATGTAAGTGCCTTGCAGGGGATATATATGGGGAGGGGGCCCTTTGGTTCCAGTATATTTGGGCCCCCTATTTGTATGTGTCTTGAAGTGGATATAAATGGGGAGGGGACCCTTTGGTTCCAGATTATTTGGGCCCCCTATTTGTAAGTAAATGCCTTGCAGTGGATATAAATGGGGAGGGGGCCCTTTGGTTCCCGAATATTTGGTCCCCTATTTGTATGTAAGTGCCTTGCAGTGGATATAAATGGGGAGGGGGCCCTTTGGTTCCAGCATATTTGGGCCCCCTATTTGTTTGTGTCTTGAAGTAGATTTAAATGGGGAAGGGGGCCATTTGGTTCCAGAATATTTGGGCCCCCAATTTGTAAGTAAATGCCTTGCAGTGGGTATAAATGGGGAGGGGGGCTTTGGTTTCAGAACATTCGGGCCCCCTATTTGTAAATAATGCCTTGCAGTGGATATAAATAGGGAGGGACCCTTTGGTTCCAGAATATTTGCCCCGCGCCCCCCCCCCCCATTTGTATGTGTCTTGAAGTGGATATTAATGGCCAGGGGGCCCTTTGATTACAGATTATTTGGGCCCCTTATTTGTAAGTAAATGCCTTGCAGTGGGTATAAATGGGGAGGGGGCCCTTTGGTTCCAGACTATTGGGCCCCCTGTTTGTATGCATCTTGAAGTGGATATAAATTGTATACATGTACCAGCAGAGGGGGGGGGGTGGATATTCTGAACAGAAAGCCCCCGCCCCCTTTCTATGTATTATGCACATTACATTATATACATAAATTACATCTTTATATATCCACTTCAAGACACACACAAATGGGGGGGGGGGGGGGCAAATATTCTGGAACAAAAGGGCCTCCTTCCTATTTATATCCCCTGCAAGGTATTTACTTACAAATAAGGGGCCCAAATATTCTAAAACCAAAGGGCCCCCTCCCCATTTATATCCACTTCAAGACACATACAAATGGGGGGGGGGGGGCAAATGTACTGGAACCAAAGGGCCCCCTTCCCATTTATATTCAGTGCAAGGCATTAACTTACAAACGGGGGGCCCAAATGTTCTGAAACCAAAGGGCCCCCTCCCCATTTATTTATCCTTATGTGCACTTGCATGACCCAAATACTCTAAATCTCTAGAAATGCAGATAACAAGGAATCAGGGGTAAATGGAGACAGCTGAATCTATACATGTGGGGTAGATTTGTGCTAAAATTTGTGTTGCACAAATACATACATATATATATATATATATATATATATATATATATATATATATATATATATATATATATATATATATATATATATATGTATATATATAAAACAAACTTGGTATATACTTGGAGGATTGTGAGATAATTCCTACAAGGTATATGCACCCACATTACATGTAAAATACACCAATATATACATGTATACATAGTGGCAAACATTAAGCCTTGCAAATGTATTCAATTGTTTGATTTACATTTATTTTACAAAATGATAGCAAATTCTTTTCAAAATATTTCTTTTAGAGTTTGCAAAATATCATACAGGATGTATATACATAGAGTGTATTGGGCTAAAACTAAGTTATTCCAATTTCTATTGGGGGGGGGGGGGCAAATGTTCGTAGGAGGGCCCAAACGTTTGGCGAATGAATGTGCCCCGGGGCCCCATCCATTGGGGGGGGGGGGGGCCCAAACATTCTCTGGGATTTTCGGTCACATAACAAAACGAACAAAAACAAATCATGAACAGTGGAGCCGTCCCAAATACACCAAACACTCTCGACGAAAAGTATTGAAGTTGGTAGTGTCTCACGACTGTTATGATAAATTTTTAAAAAGCCTAGCCCATACATAGTTTCACCCACCCTTTTTATCGTCTTTTCATTGTCCTCCTGTGCGTGTTCTGTGTCTGTATACTATTTTACAGAGCATAGTCGGGTTTTCAAGAAATGCAAAGTTAAATGTGCAAATCGTACACAGAAACAGAGATACAATCCAATATGCTTGGCGGACATCCATTTCTGTTTCTTTACTTGATTGCAAATTAGGTCTGTATTTCTTTCAAACATAATCGTATTGTGTCAATTTGTACCTAAATGGACCCTGATATGTATCAGAAGTGTATACAAGATGAATATATGATAGGGAAATGTGTTTTTAAAAATCAAGCTGTAAACATAAAATACCGGCATAGCAATTCCGTCGATTACCGGCACCCGTATTTGCGTCTCGTTCGCACTGTATTCGAGTAAGGATCTACCTACCAATTTTAAGTGAGGAATGTATGTCTGTGATGACAGGCTATCACAGCGTAACTGGAATGTGTAGCCCAAATTGAAGTGCGTTCCCTGACAGGGACGAGTTGGTAACGGGATGACTTGGCATTGGGATGAGATAGTTTGGGGACGACTTAATATGCCTATTGGGACGAGATGGTTGGGGACGAGTTGACCAAGGGACGACCTCGTTTTGGGATGACTTGACCTGTTACCCCTCTCGGTACCGTCAACCGGGGCTACTTTGAACATTTTTTTCTCTTCTTTTAAATACCTTATAAATATTACTCCAAATGAAATACCGGTTGAATGATTGTAGTGGGGGGGGGGGGGGGGGCAATAAGAGCTAGGGTATCACAAGCAACATTTCTTCTCTTGTGGGGGTCTTTGATGATTTAGGAAAAGAAATATAGGTGTTCAAAGTAGCCCTGCCTTTGGGGTTACTTTGAACATGATAGGGCTACTTTGAACATGTGCATTATTCAACATGAAATATGGTCACTTCTCGTGGGGTTACTTTGAATATGTACAGTGTTGAACTGTTCAGAGTAGCCCCCATTCATGAAGCATGATGGACATTGTTTTCTTTCTTTGATCTTACCTGCTAAGGGATGTGATGATATCTTTCTACTATATATGTCACAGGTACCCTCAATACTACCTAATATTTTGAATGCCTCTAAATTAATAGACAGAATATACTTACCAGTGTACAGGCAAAAGTTTGTAGTGTCTGCAGTCAAAAAAACGAACTTCAACAGGTTGCCATCTTGGAATATTCTTCGGAATTGAAATTTCAACTGCATCAAAATCATGAACCCACTGTAAAATTATTGAGGTCCTGTACTAGTATCTAGATTAATTTAAAGTTTTAAATATAATTTGTAGAAGTTGCAATATAAACAAAAAAAACTTTTTTTCTTTTGCTGTTCAAAGTAGCCCTGCTGTTCAAAGTAGCCCCACTTGACGGTACACTAAAAACTTAGCCATGCTGCTGGTATTATTGTCTGGCCAACGAGGCCATATTAACATTTAACATGATTTATATATCCTATAAATTTGGCATGTTTAATCAATTAATTTTGCAGATATGGAATTTCGTACTCTTCAAGACATTTTAATTCATAATTTCAAAGTACAAGTGGTGCCACTAGCATCATAAGCAACCGCATTTTTGACCTCTTTTATAATCCCACTCAATTTCACGAATGTCCATTACAAGAGGCCCATGGGCCTAGTCTTAGAATATCGGACTTGATAGTGTTCAAACGGTTCATAGGCTTACAAATTTAGGTTTGTTTAGTTTCTCTTTGTATTAAATAAATTAAAGTCATACAACTTTGGTTCATGGTTCGTTGGATGCGGCTTTGCCACAAACCTAAAAATTGAAGTTGAAACGCCATCTCTAGCTATAATAATTTAGGAGATATTCAACTTTTAAATTTTCAGTGCCTCTGATTTGCATAATTTAAAAACTTATTGAGAAAGAAAGAAAGAAAAAAGAAAGAAAGAAAGAAAGAAAGAAAGTAAGAAATCTTGCAAAAGCATCATGTCGGGGTTCGCACCCAGACACAACAACTTTTTGAGAAAGAAAGAAAGAAAGAAAGAAAGAAAGAAAGAAAGAAATCTTGGAAAAGCATCATGTCGGGGTTCGCACCCAAATACAATTAGTTTGCTCTGTCCTATGCTTTTCGAACAGCGTATTGTATATAGGCCAAGGCCTATGTTTCAATAAATTTAATATTCAGCTGTGTACCACAAAATATATCATGGTCATTGGTCGAAAAAACAAACAAACAAAATGTGGATCTTTTAATGTGAAAGCAAGTTTCACATTTTAAGAATTAGTATATCCAAGTTTGTTTAAAGTGTGGCTGGACACTTTTGTGGCTTTGAAGCCAAAATGCTCCGGCTAGGGCCACACCAGATATGGCCCTATGCATTTTAGACAAAAACAAAATTTTCAAATGAGCACTTAAACGTTAATGCCCAAGATACAAATTGCGTGGCATTTTGGTATGGTGTTTTCATGAGGCACTGGTCCTGCCATCTAGTGGACGATATTACACTATTAAATTTTCTCTTGCCAAGGAGGTTCAATTGTGATTCCATAGTTTCGTTTGTATGGCTACCGCCAGATGGCAGTATATGTTTCCGTTCCATGTGGAATGTCAAAGAGTGAGCAGTTGTCAGTGATAAGAACATTTTATTTTTTGACTTCTTCGCGGAAAGCATTTTTGTAGGACAAACAGATGTACAGAAGAAAACTGACAGCCCTTGGTCACCACAATCCTGACGGGTTTAATGTAAAAGGTAAGGAAAAACGAACAAAGTACAGTCAGAGCATGGAGGTATTTATGCCTGGGGAACCCTCTTATTATGGACTTAATGTCTTAAACGGGCACAAATACTCTTCGTTTATGTCTGATAAAGAAAGAAATTACATACTTGTGGATGACCAAAGCGCTTTACAAGCCGTCAGTTCACTCATACAACCCAAAGACTAATATGTAAACGGCTAGCACTGTAAAAAGCGAGCGCAGCTTCAATCCTTATGATAGGGACAGATAGAGAATCAAAATCAAAAAGAAAAAAAATATTCTATTAAGTTTTATATCAACGGAACAAGCAAATCATACAGATTCATAACTGGTCAGTTTGTCTTTCTATGTTAATATCTGAAAAAGTTATGCAATTTCTAATATTGCAGAGTTGGGGACTGTGCCACCAGTCAACTGAACAGAGGTGCTGGGTCCAGATCTGTGACCCAGCATCCCAGTTCTCACTGTGTCATGGTCCAGTGCACATCATCTGAGCATGCAGGGTCTTCTTGTTTCTTTGGGACCAATTTCATTTCATGGGGCAAATAAAGCATATAAACAACAATAAGCACATGCAAATCATTTCTGGGGTTCTTTCATAAAGCATATAAACAACAATAAGCACATGCAAATCATTTCTGGGGTTCTTTCATAACTTATTCATAAATACTTTATAGTGCTGAAAAGTTAAATTTCAAAATTTTACACATCAACGTCCGTTGAACACACTATCAAGATGAATTTTTTTTTTAGATCAATGTTTTGTTGTAAAATAATGCTTGTAAAACACAATAAGCTAAATACATATCCTTGTGGGGTTGCTATTTCAATTGAAATATCTACACAAATTTACTTAAATTTTAATGCAAATTTTAATCTTGCTTAGCTGGATAGTATACATCTGCAGGGAGCAAAACTCAAATTTTTGCAAGTGTAGAGTGCGATTTTGTATAACGCAATTTTTTATGTACCCTGGGGAATGTCCACCATTTTATTTAAACCAAAGTCTCATACTAAGCGGGCATTATGGAAATTATGTCAATAATATATGTCCATTCAGGAAAATGTCGATAAAGTGTGATAAATGATAACGATTCACGAACTCGCATTTTTGAAACCTCGATGGAAGGTTGGTCTGGCAAATGCGCTGTTCTGGGGCTGCCAATGTCTTTCCGTCGGCTGGAAAAAGTCAACAGGCGTGAGGGTAACCTAAATAAACATCACAAAGTATGTAGCATTTGTTGCTCATGTTGCGTCTAACCTTAATTAATGTCTTCAGACAGTGCAGTCACCATGCAGGTGGCTTCTGGAGACCTTCTAGATCGCAACTTGCATTTTATCCCAAAGAGGCTCCAAAAGGCCAAATGACGTGTTGGCAGCTCAGATTTGGTGAGGGCGGATCATCGATCCACACTCACCGCTATCCTTGATTCCAAAGTTGCTTACAAGTACTGAATTCACTGCATTGGCCTATAAGAAGCAAAAATTTAGTATACTGCAATAGCAAAGTGTCCGTGTTTTCTTAATAAACCTACTTTGTTAGGATAGATTTCATGGTAACCTAGGCCTAGAACGTGTCCCTGCCTGGAAAACCGGAGGAACGACCACCCGGCCAGGCTGGGGTTTTTCGGTGAATCGTCACACAGACTGCAGACCGTACACGAAAAAAAAAGAGTGTTGTTGATTTACGGGAGTGTGGCGGTGCTATTATTACCCCTTCTTTTTGCTCAGATTCGTTGATAATTAATACTAAAAATTGGTGTATCTCTTGAAAGGCGTCCTTATTTGCAGAGGGTGTCTGGGGTTTTCACTATGATTTTAAGGAAAAGGAAATGGATGCTTGAACTTGTTAAGCTTTGATTTACCAAGCTAGGCCTGTACAAATTACATTCATGATCATTATATTCCAATCTAACGCTTACAGTTAGTAATTCTGTTGGCACTTTACACTTTTCATGAAATATAAGAAGCAAGTGTTTAGACCTTCCATAATAGGCCTATACCTCATTTAAAATATTGTGGCTGGTACCACCAATGCCATTGTTATATAGGCTATGCGATTGTGGAAATCTGAGGTGAGTGGTTTCCCATCGCGATACAGTGGTACCTGCTATTTAAGACCACCCCTACAGCCAACAAAAAGTGGTCTTATATTGCAGGTGGTCTTAAATTGAAGGTATATTTAACATGTAAATACAGCAGAGGGTATTGAAAGAGTGGTCTTAAAAAGACACGCGGTCTTAAATTGGAGGTGGTCTTTAGAGCAGGTACCACTGTAAATGCATTTCACCAGATGAAATGAATGCACTTCAAGGAGTCATGAGATTATAGGTCTATACAAAAATAAAAAAAAAAAATCTTGATTATGCTTTTCATAAAATTGTCACTGCTCACAGAGAAAAGATAAACACATTTTTCAGTTCACAGGTGTTGAATATTGACGAACACACATCACTTAAATCCCCTTGGGGATCCTCTAGACCTAGGCTTATAATGTGTGGCCCTCTCTGCATCAGGTCACAGCACAGCTCTGGCAGACGATATTCACGCTGGCATTGCATCACTTCCTGAGTGTGTTAGTGCCTTCCCTCCCAGCGTGAAAGTTGTTGAGTCGTGCCTTCCTGCCCAGTGTAAAATTTGTTTCAAGTTGTTAACAGAGTGGAAGGGTGCGAGGTGAAATTCACATCCAAGTAGGACAAAATGTGCTGTGGAGGAAGAGGGAGGGAGCGGTTACTAAATACCAAACATTCTGTAGTTAATTTTTTCCTGCTTTTGACAAACTAAAAATATCCAGATAGTACTCCCCAATTGATTTTTTCACACACTGTGTTGTATAACAATTAAGAAGCTTTTACAGCAATGTAGGCCTACATGAATTGGAAGTCAATAGTTTAATGCCATGCACTCATTTCATGATTAATACTGAAAACCAAATATCACTAATATCTCATTTACTTTTATCACCCATATCCCAGAACTAAAACAGCCATATCCATTACTTTCTAATTCATATACATGTATATGTATTTTTCAGGACTATATCAAATTTTCGAAGGACATTTTCTTTCAATTTGTAATTCTTCAAATAATTAAAGAACATAATTTAGTCCAAGACTGATTAAGAAATAAAATCTGACAACTTTGTCTATATTTCATTTTACTTTTATTTTCCATAAATTGATTCCTATACAGCTTTGATATGTTTTGACATGGGTGAGTGTAAATGTTTCAGCCAGAAATTGCAGACCTAAAGGTATCGCTTGTCATACAGTTTGACCCCTGTACCGGTCACTACTGGTAAGGAAAAAATATGACCAGAGGCATATATTTTCACCATCCATGTTGAAAGAAGATACAGTTATTTTCCGTGTTGCCGGTGATGTAAATTATTTTTAGGGCAGTTGGTGCTTTCTTGTTCCAAATGGAAGCACTACATTCAGCGCATTTACTTCGTTTCAAAACCAGTCAATTCATGAGGAGCCACAGAGATACTTCTTTGGACAGTTTTGATCATCACTTGCAACACGTGGCAAAATTACCAGTTTGAATATATGTCATTGCAACATTATTATGTCCAGTGTATGTGTTTTGTCTATATGGCACTGGACCTCTCAATAGAAAAAAAATTGTCCACTGCAAAGAACTCCCACTATCCCACCAGTATCATATTTCCATTACAAATACTGGCGTACATTATCATGCTGTGTTACCCACAGCTAGCAAGTGTGCATGTGCCACTTTGCCACCTGAACTCTTGGGTGAGCAAGAGTCAACTGAAAATGAAGATAAAACAGCAATCAGTGATGATGACGATGATGATGATGATGATGATGATGATGATGATGATGATGATGATGATGATGATGATGATGATGATGATGATGATGATGATGATGATGATGATGATGATGATGATGACAAAAATCATGATGAAGGTCATGGTGAGGATGGTGACAATGATGGTCGTGGTGACAAAGAAAGTGATGGAGGCCACAGCGATGACAATGATAAAAATTATGGTGATGACGATAATGGTGATGATAGTCACAGTAATGGTTACAAAAATGTGATTGTCATGGTGATGATAATGATAACGGTTATGGTGATGGTGATGATGATAATGATGATGATGATGATGATGATGATGGCTAGGTTAGTGCTAGGATTTTAAAATTAGTAGCCAAAATTTCAATTTTTCTAGGAAAGAGCTACACAGACTTGAAATCTGTTAAATTTCTGCATGCATATAAAGAATTTTTGGGAAATTTTAGCGGCCATTTGCTACTTTTAATAGCCATTTTGAAGTTTTAGTAGCATTTGGCTATTTTGGCTACTGCTAGCGCTAACATAGTGATGGTGATGACAATGATAGTAACTATAAATAGTTGTGATTATGGTGATGATAACAGTGACAAAAACAACAAACCTACATCCCCATCATATCACTCTCTACTAAAAAACTGCACAGCACCTGAATCTACAAATCACTGGCAGCCAGCTGCAAAAAGCCAGAACACTCCATATGTTATCACTGTGTGGCCATAGTATCATGCCACTTGTTTAAATTTATTACCCCAGGTTTATTACCGATTACATTTCAACATTCAGAGTAAAATGGAAACTACCAGTTACATGTTAAATCAACATTATGTTGTATATCACATGGTACACACACAAACACACACACACACACAACACACGCACACACACTTTTTCCTGAATTATATAAGAATCTTGTCGGATTCTGTTTTTTTGGAAACAACTTTGAAATCATGCGTTGCGCTAAATGTGGGTCGATGTTACAGTTTTGTTTGTTGTGTTATGTTGATACTGGAGGTGTGGCCTATTCTATTGTGGGACACAGATTAGCTGGTCCTGTGGATCTTCATTCTATCATGCACCACTTGATGGTCAGTCAAAATGTGGCAACCGCTAAAGCGTTCAGAACTCCGAACCAGTCCATGGCTATTGTAACCAGTGGTCAAAGATAAAGGTTCCTATTACTGAAGAGAATGGATTTAAAGAATGCAGGCACGTACATTAATTGTGTTTTTTTAGCGAGTGACAATAATTTGTCTTATACGCAAAGAGCCAGAGGATTTTCCCTATTATCGCCCCATATGCTGCCCTCTTGGCACAACAAATTTGAAGTCATCACTATACAAATCTCGCGTTACCATAAGAGCTCACTTGCGCTCGCTATAATAGCATCATTTAATACTGAAATGCACAGAATGGTGACAGTAGTCAGCACTACAAACAGAGTTAAAGTAATAATGACAGGACATCTCCGGAAGGTAATGTCTAGTGAGGAGGGTAACAGCTTGGCCAAACAAGGTGCACAGTTAGCCAAGCTGGGTGATGATTCTCCCCACTGCCATTTGTCGAGGTCAGATGTTGCAATAAGAATTAAACTTGGAGTTTTATATGGACATGCACTTTGCAACCTGGAAAATAATATTAAGATATTCATGGCTGTGCAAGAATTTATCAAAAGCTCTGGCAGATTTGCCTCTCAAAGTATTAACACTTATAAACCTAAAAATATAAACAAGTTTGTAACAGGTACAATTTTCCCTGAACTACTACGCCCCACTGTCTGTCTTGTTTTGTGTCGTCCTACTTCTTCACTATGTTATCCCTGCATGGTTGCTCACCAGGGGATTGTGATGTTTCATCTGTCCTGTTCCTTGTCCTTTATTTAGCAAGAGGAATTAATATAGGGTTGTGCCCTGTTTTCCAATTACTAAATAGAAATATGTTTAAACCAAACTTGGAGCTATGCAAAGATAGCAACAAAGGTGGGGGCCTTCCAGTCCAATCTCTTGGTGGACCCCGGTGCATGACTTTTCATCGGAAGCTACTTGACCGGACGTCATTTTTGCAAAACTTGATTAAGCCCGAATGGGAATTAGGTTGAAAACATTACCTACAGAATGTAATATTTGCCAAACTGTAATCTGGTTGAAAACACAATTGACTGAATTGGCATTGCCAATCGATCAAAATGTACCAGTGTTGTAATGAGTTATGAGGGGTTGTTGTGTTGTCTGGCATTTTAATAGCCATATTGTTTACCTTATTGTCTAGTCTGTACATACATTGGGCAAAACACAAAATTCCTACCATTAACATGGAAATCACAATGGTGAGCTATATATTGGGCATTGGGGAAACCTATCAAAGTTCATGAGTTGGGTTGAAATTGGATTTCCTGGTTTATCAGTACCATAAGGATAAAAGTACTGCCAGCAGAACATACTGGTTGTGTGAGTCCAGTACGCTCTCATGTGTTCTGGCAGGATAATACCAGTTGGGAGTGTAGACCTGGTCAGCGTATGTGATCACAATCAATGAGAAGTGTCTGTAAGCAGTCACCTTAAGGACAGGTTTTTGGCCCTGCCAAACATCTGGATCTGCTTACAATTTTCACAACCTGCTTAGCAAATTTTATTTCATGGTCTGAAAGTCATCCCAAGATACATATTTACCAGCAATCTTCAGCTTGGGAAATGACTTGATCTTTTAAGATGAAGTCTCATGTCGAACTGAAGGATTTCATTTTATGATAGTTCCAGATGAACAGATGTGTTGTCTTTCTGATATGGAGGTTCAACTTTGTTGCATACAGTTTGTTCATTATCTGTATCAAGTTTTAGTAATGTGACAAAAACAACATCTCTTAATAAGAGATGTTGTTTTTGTCACATTACAAGAGATGTACAATAACTTTAAGTTATGGGCAGCCGACAGCACCTCTTTAATGGAGTGTCAAGGCAGTGGTATTTTTGATGGTTTTGATGTGGCAACATCTCCAGTAACACAGTCCTTGTTTGTGATCCATGAGGATGACAGTACTGAAATTACCCGTACAGCTCTTGAACGAATAATGTCAGAGTTTGTCAAAGTATCTGAAAGACAACTAGAAAATTTTCTGGAAGGTGGATGTTTTGGGAGAGAGCCACAGTAGAACTTCGAAAGAAGTTGCAGCACTGTAAATTAACAAACCTAGTGTCGGAGTATGAATTTGGCCATCTGGATTACAGTCAATTTAAACGGAGGCACGCCTCAATGCACTATCATTCAGGGATTCACATGGTGAAGATGAACAAAACCATATCCGGCTGGCTCTCAATGAAAAGTGCAGTAGAACAAGCAGAGTTACTTAAAATTTCCCACGAGCATGCAGTAGAGCTACGGAAAAACACACTGCCAATGAAAGAGATGTTCGTAGAAAAATAAAAGAACGCTTGGCAGAAAACTTCAGAAAAAAACAAGAAGCTGATGCATTAAACCTTGAAAAAAAGCTGTAGATTATTGAGGCATCCAGGGGTCATGGAGGCCCGTGCAAATCTGGTAGGGAAGTGGAGTTGCCTCTGAAAAAAATGCCAACTAATGCAAAAAAAAAAATGGATGCTTTGAAGAAGGAGATCAGGTACTTGAAAATTATTCTGGAAATCAAAGATAAGAGACTGCTTCTTGGGAAAAAAAGTAATTAATGAAATGGCTCGAGACTTGAAAGCTGTTGTGGATCATGTTGGTGTCAATCTGAGTCTGGAAGAATCTCCGGAAGAACAGTCTGTAGCAACTGCTGTGGAAGTTGCCATTGGGTCGGACACTGACAGAGGACCATCATCTGAACAAACTGCAATGGAACTTTCTTCAGACACTGGCATAGCACCATCAGCTGCTGCAATTGGAAGGTCTAAGCGCAAAGCTCCCGAAAAGTTAGAAAACCGTACCTGTAAAAAGAGAAAAAAGCAAAATAAGAACTTGCAAGAGGATGAAGTTCAGGAACATGTAAATAGGCATTGTACATACACATTGTACATACACATTGTACATACACATTGTACATACACATTGTACATACACATTGTACATACACATTGTACATACACATTTTCATCCCAGGGGGTTTGGGTTGCCGTTGCTTATGAGGACATGTTTTTCATTGGGCAAGTAGTGACAGTAGACAATGAAGAACATGCTCTGGTACAGTTTTTGAGAAGAGGTATCAGAGATACTTTTAAATGGCTCCAAGTGGATGATGTTGCTACTATTGAAGCAAAATTTGTATTTGCACATGACTTTGAAGTGCAGATGCAGGGTGGAAGTCGGGCTGGCATGACTTGGGTAGTGCCAGAAGTAGATTATCTGGAGGGATTGTACAAAGAATATGCTGATACATACTTCTAGTTTAATTATGACTTGGTTTATAATCAAGCTGTCCTATGGTTATGATTTAAAATACATGTGGAAACACCTTTCTATGCATACAAGTGGATATTGATGTGTATGTCAACTTTCTTGTGCGGACCACAGCTCGCACATGATGGGTTATGAATATTTTTGCTCCACGTCTGGCCCATGTAACTTTTTATCTGTTGCATTCAGCTCATTTTTAGTGTGATAAATGGAAAGAGCATCCCCAAAAATAGCTGTATATGAATTTTGGTGTTTGTATTGTTTATGGTATTGAAATTGCAGCATTTTTAGTCGGGTGTCTTTCAGCTTAAAATGACGAGTTCAAAAGTACCTCTTGACAATGGGTAAACTTGCAGTTTTTTGTGAATTTGAAGTGTTGTAACTTAAAAAATAATTATCTCGTCACTTTGAAAAAAAATAGGCTTTCAGTTGGTATAGCCTTAAAGTGATTTTGAAATTTGGGATGCATTGATGTCTTGGTTTCACTTTTATGAAGGGTCAAACTTTGAGTTTTGCGCCGTTTGCGCAGCGTCGCGGACTGTCGGTATGAAATAATTTGCATACTTCAAGGTGCACTTTAAAAAAAAGTTTGCATTGATAATGTCTGTAATTTCATTAATAAAATCCTGGTTATGTATAAAACAGATTTGTGTAACTTCAGCTGTTGTTCTTTATTAGTTTGTGAAATATAGGAGTCCCAATATCGCATTTTGTTCAGATTTCTCAAAAACTGAAATATGGCCAAGTCCAGCGTGTCACAATGAAAAAGTAAAAGTCTGCCAAAAATAAACCGTTTGAGATATTCGGACCAAATAAAAACTGAAAAATTTCATAATTCATGTAGATTTAGAAAATGCATTAAAAAAACACTTAGCATCAATAAAAATTTTTCATCTTTGATACCTACTCTTATTGTGTCAGCACAGCAGTCAGATTCTCACGTAATTCACATCCAGTATTTATAAAAAAAAAAAAAAAA
>CAXHWN010001937.1:186575-250575 GCA_964020975.1 Hermodice carunculata | reverse complement strand
AGAGAAACTAAATGTTCCTCTCCCCCTAAAAATAGGTACATGTAACTGTATGTCATCACAGTGAGGTTATAATGATACATAATAATAATGATAATTCAGTCAATTAGAAACAGCCATTCTGGGATACCAAACAAGCATTGTGGTTAATTTTACAGTGTATATAATTTCAAATGCTGTTGGAGTTTTTTTTGTTGTTTGTTTTGTTTTTGTTTTGTGTGTTTTTTTTGGGGGGGGGTTTGTTTTTTTTTTTTTTTTTTTTTTTTGTTTTTTGTTTGTTTTTGTTTTGTTTTGTTTTACAATTTGCACATCTTATTTGCAGGCATGCAAGCAAGACACCTGCAGGCAGCTCTTGGCTGGAATTCCCGCCACAGACAATCTGCTACTATTGAAAGTGGGGAACAGAAATATGATGTGGTATATTCTAAAACGACGCTAGACCTGCGTGTTGAGCGTACGATATCTTTGTACAGAACTAGCTTTCTTGCAACCATTGTTCAAGAGGGTGATTGAAGTGCATCAGTCCAAGTGAAGGCTACCTACAATGGCAAAACCTGCTGATCTACTAGCACACATTCCAATTTAGGAGAAACCATCTGTGGAAGTATATCAGTAAGTTAAATATTAAAGTCATGGTGTTATATTTGTAATACGTTTGTCAATAATGCACAAATAATTTGGAAAGTTTCCCCACTTGTTTCTTGTAACTGAAGCTGTCTCACATTAACCAAAACAGTACGTAAGTTACTAACTAGGTTAAGTATCAGGGGTCACATTGACACCTCAAATGAAGACCCGATATTTTCAATAATGTGCATCCGGAATTGCAATTCAAGTTTATTTGTCCTGCAACTTAAGTCTTCTCACATGTCGTCAGGACCTGTGAGTATGTCAACATGTTACAAAATTACGTCACTATGACATGCATGGGTCTAGGAAATGACCAGTTTTCCAATCAGTAGGTATCCAGTCTGCCAGTGAGGACTGTTCTGTTCTAGTTTGGAATTGTTGGCTTCATTTCAGCCATCGGCATGGATCCCTGCTTACTACCGGAAAAGTGTGGACGTTCATGGCTTAACACGTTGTGTATGGTAAAAAATGTATGTTTGTAACATAATTTTTGTTTGTATTAATTGCTAATTCCAGTTGCTGTTGTCTTGTCCCTTAAGCTCCAGCTTTCTGTTACTGTATAATATATCCACAAAAAAAAAAGTAAAATTAATATTGTTCTTGTAGTCTGAGATCTGGCCTTTTTTATCATCCAAGTACATAAAGTGTACTGGGAGGTGCATGGGAGGAGGGGTATTGATAGTGTGTGTTCACACATCATTTGATAGAGATTTTGATACAGGTTTCAGTTAAATTATTGGTTTCCAATGTGCCACTTTGGGATTGGCTCTTAAAACTTAATAATCTAAGTACGAAATAAACAAAGAAAAACAACCAAAAAAAAATTAAGTTAAACCATGACTAAAGTGTACAATTTTTATTTATATTGTATACATGTGAAAAGTCATTACAAGGACACTGAAATATATCCGACAAATTCAACTTATGACTCACCTTTTGAGGGTCAAGAGGTACATTTTCAGTATTGTGCGATTCATTCATCGGACACATTTTCAGGGAAGAGATGAGTCATAAAAATATTGTACTGTCAGTAGGTGCATATACCACAGTTCATCCAGGTTAACTTGACTAGACTGAACTTTTGAAGTATCAGCAAAACTGCAACTGCTGGAGGTTTCACAGATTGGGTTTGATTAGAATCGGGCACTCATATGGGCAGAGACATTTACCATTTCTTGACTCTCATAATTCAGTTGTTTGGGTTTTGACAGGCTGTGCCAGCTAACTGGGAATAGTTGGTATAAACATATTTGTTGGATTAACTTCCATACATATTTTGCACAAGTTATTCGCAATTGGTAAAAAGGGCATTGCCCTATGTGAATCCTTCTTGCAAGGAAAGGACAGAGCACAGAACTGACTAGACACATGGGTACGAGTGGAGGGGACGCCAATATGGACGAGACAGACATAGGGGCATTTATTACCGTGTAGGATCTTTTCAGATTAGAGTATGTATTTGAACAATCACACAAAAGAGATAAAGCCTGGAAATTGTACCTGAGATAAGACAACAAAATGTTAAGCCAATACCAGTGGGTTTGAAGCGATTTGTAGCAGATAATAATTCTTGCACTGCAGTAAAAATATTATAGAAACATTTGTTTTACAGGGATTGTGAAAGAAGTCAAATATTGACAATTGTCTGCAAAAAAACATTGTGTTGAACCATACAACAATGTTCTAACAGTTAAAGGAGCAAGAGAAATAATTTTTTTTATGAAGTGTTGATCTTGAGTTTCTGTATTTCGGACAGAAAAAAATGATGAAATGTATCTTTGATGTATGATCCACATGTGCAAGCAGGTGATTCTTTGACCCAAATTTTGAATGGGTGAGAATTAAGCGGACTGGCTCCCAAACAGAGACGCGTATGTTGAATAGCAATATACCTATTTCCAAAGTTAAACAACTCAGGGAAATCAGTTGACCGAGGTACTGATTTAAAAATTTTACATTTAAATACTTGGACAGAAGGCGAATTTCGAATTTCAATTGGGAGCTGGCTCCACAGTCTAACAGTTGGCGGAAAGAAAGAGTTGTCTAGCAAGTCAGTGCGAGCCTCAAAATGGCCAAGATTGAAAGGGTGGTGCGTATTGAAAGAAGGCACATCATAAGAAGTAACTACAGAATATAAGAGTTCTGGCACAAGCTTGTTCACTATCTTATACATAAGAATTAACTTAGCTGTCTTTCTCAGTTGAGACAATAATTGCCAGCCAAGTTCTTCGTATAATTTGTCTATGTTGGGAATGGTTAAATAAATCAATTTACAGATGCCACTGATAAAAGTTTTTTTTTTTTGAAATGTTCACAAATTACATGAAACTTAATGTACTGTCCTCTATTCTTCATCCAATTTGAACTCAAAATCAAAGATTTTTTTTTATGGGGGGGGGGGGGGTAAGAAAAGACAAAATACCTGAATTCAGATAAAAATCTTGCTAAAGTGGCATTTAGGATCCTTGGCTGGCACTAGCCACTGGGTTAAAAAAGTGACTGCTTGATTTGGCTAACATTTCCAATATAAATCGGCCAAACTGACTACAGCTTTTATGTAACTGTCTATACCTTCAACAGCAGAATATGTAAAATATCCAATTTGAAGTATATTGGTGAAACAAAATATAATTTGGCTAAGGAAATATTTCTGAATTTTGCCGAATCACTTGAGGCAATGCAATTACCAACCCAGTTAGATCAGCTTATATAAGAGTTAAGAAGTAACAGACCACTTGCACACATTTTCTTTGAAAGTCTCCTTCATTGAGTCCCAAGCTGTCCACTTGCATTGCACAACCAGAAGACATGCTACACACTTAAAATATATTTTTCTAAATCTATTTCTGCACAAAACTTGAGTTTTAAATGGCTAGTTCTCACAAAAAAAGACCAAGAACTTTCATTTTTTAATATTCTTGTCATGCTTTAATTGAATACCTCGGGATATCTGGACTAAGCACCGACTTAGATGATAAATATATCTGTCATAAAGCATATGAAATTGATGGATCACAGCCTGGTCTAGAACAATTGGCGGAACTGGAAAACATTACTTGAAAATATTGCAAATAATTGTGTTAAGCAGTATGCAACAGTTCCTCAGATTAGTCCGAATCAAAGTTGCAGCTTAGCCCTGAGTGAAATTGCTTATACAATCCATCTAGGGTGGGAAATGTCTTCCGCAGCAGGTGAACAATACAGGCTGTTATGACTTCCCTGCGCTGGGGCCCCAAGTTCCAATGGACATACTATGTGAACTGTCTGTATGCTGCCCATCGTAAAGCCCTGATACAGAAAAAAAGTGTTTATATAATAAGGAGATAGTTTTACTTTCATACATATTGTATCAATAACTTATTCAGATTAGAGTTCCAGGTACACGAAAAGAACTGTAAGGCTATGTGTGAAACACATACGGGAAGCACTCCTGTAATCACAACATGATCATGTACCACATTCACATGTTACTGCAGTATGCTTTCATTGTGTCTTTAACAAATATTAGTGGTCTTTGAATATAGGCATTTGAACATGAAGGGGCAAGTTAGATGGATGAAAGCATAAAATACCTTTTGCTAGCTTGATTTACTGCCCAGCCACGTACTTCATTGAGCTGCGCCAACACATTTTGCAGATCAACATTATTGAGCCACAGCAACTGCAGGTCGAGGTTGTTGATCACATAGGTTAGGTCATCTGCATAGGGAATGTTTTGTTTGTCATAAGGTGAAATTACAAAAAAATGTCTCTCTCTCATCACAAATGTAATCATGATTCTTTGATATACTAAAGCAATGAACTTTCTATTAAAGCTTTGGTTTAAACATTAGATCCGCAGATTTATAAACATCACCACCAAAAATAAAATACATGTATATGGTGTGTCAAACTTAGTCCATTCCATAAATCATGTAACACTATATCTCTACGTTTTCCTTTGCTTTTTGGAGAACACTTAAGTTTATATTTATAGTTTTAAAAGTTTTGTCACATTGATTTTTTTTTTTTTTTGAGGGGGAGGGGGTGTCTAATCAGTGGCCAAATACTACCAGAAAGCTGGCTGCTCCACCTTATTTTGTAACAAATTGACCACTGGTGGCCAAATTGTTTTTTTGCATTAAACAACATGCACTCCACAGCAAGCTGGTCTATAGCGCTGTAACCAGACTGAAATAATACCAGAGCCTATTTATGAAAAAAGATAAATAGGGCAAATATTCACTTACATTGATTAATTAAATCTGATTCCAGGAATAAGTCAACTTTAAATAATGAATATATTAAATTCAATCTTACAACGAACGGCCTACAATGAAAATGATTTGTGTAAGTCCCCAAAATATTCAAGTTCATGAATTGAGCTGTTAAAGAAAGAACACGTTTTGCTGGTTTATACATCCTTTGGTTGTAGCGTAACATGGATCACTCACCAAACGGTCTATGCATAAACACATTTACTAGCCATAACTGTAGATTTCAGTGTTTTCCTCGAAAGTCTCAAATTCATGAATCATGGCAAAATTGAAGCATAGAAGTCTATATTGGGCTGAAACCCGTTAGTCTCTGTATCGGGTTTATGCCTTAAATAGAATTAGACATTGAAGACACGATAACTTAACTCTCTTGAACAGACAACTTGTTCATTTACGATGATGTTTTTAAATGATCATTATTACACAACACCTCCGTCACTGTGGTCCGCACAACATGGGATATCTACGAAACAAGTTTTTAAAAGGAACTTTCAACATCGGTTTACCTGGGTTTTCCGTTGTTGGATTTGGCATTGCTACTGACCGCAGCTTTTTCCTTTCATTGCAATATACGCATTCTCGCTCTCGGGAAAGGGTTGTCAAGTCGCAGCAGCACCGTCCCAAGTGCTTCAACTTTGATCGCTTTTCTTCATCGTCACTCTCCATGCCCTCTTCGTCTGACACGGACTCCTCATCGCCCGCATCGTCCAGATCAGCTTCTCTCTGGCTCTGTTTGTTGGCCCTGCGTGGCTCAGACATGTGTGTTTGAAGGCCGTTATTCACAGTTTGGGCTTCGATGATATTTTCATCTTTGCTCAGGCTATCATATTCATCATAGTCATTTTCCAAGTCAACATGAGCCTCCTCACTTGCTGCTATTTTTAAAACCACATGACAGTTTTTGCCTCCACTAGAAGAGAGCTTCAAACAGACGGTAAAGCATACCTGACGTCAGTAACTTAAGAATGTGGCAGAATGGTTCCAAGCAACGATATGCAGTTTTTTACCTGGCAGGCCCTATATATAATCCCCATTTTTTTTTTTATAAGATTAACGCTATCACCTCAGGCAAGACCCATTTAAATATTTTTAGCTGGTAATTTGCATTCATTGATCTTGTCTCTCTACTAATCTTATAAATCCACATTCATTTTGGGGGGGGGGGGGATGGGAGTTGAGGGTACGCGTACTTGTGTTCAACCGCAGCACGCCAACACGCCCAACGTTTGCTGTCAGGCTAGGCCAGGGACAAAACCAGCGATCACATCATAAAAAGTAATCTATCGCGCAAGTTCAAACGCATAAATTTGCAGGTGGCCATGTAGATCTAAATTTTTATCGACGAAAAAAGTCTGTGTGGGCAAACACATTTACGATAAAAAGAAAAGCATCTGCGCACTATAAAGAGAGGGTGTGGGAGGGGGTCTTAGCAGACTTTGATTTTTAAAAATCTAACACTTTACCAGAAAGAAAACCCTTACATAGAAATTACCCACAACAACAAAAAACAAGTTCTCTTTCGCTTGAACTCAGTCAACAACTTGCCCTAGCACACTGCGCACAAAGTGCGCCGAGAACAGCTGAAGACTTTAGACCATGATTTCTGAAACTGAATCAAGACTATATGTATGCTGGTACTTGAATGAAAGGTCTTTCCACGTGGAATTTGAACATCAAATTATCTCATGAATATAAAGCATCTGCACTACTAAAGTTGATTATACCTGGAAAAATATGCGATTTACAATTTAGTTACTGAATTACAAATACATCATAACACTTAATTATTTAACATTTTTAACCTGTGCATTTACGACCGTGGGAATATTCACCTACACCTCTCTTTGAAATCTGAGTTTGTGTGCATAGGATGCGCAAGTCTACAACCATTACCCTAGCTAGAATGAAACAAATACTTCGGAATACTTGTCAAAGTGTGTTTATGAAGTGTCCATTGCTTTTTAACCCTTAAATGTTCATTTGATATATTAATCAACAGCTTGCTTGAGCACACTCGGAGTGCTTAATACTCAGAGTGCACCAGGGAAAGCTGTTCACTAGGGTTTAATTATCCTCTTAAAACCTCTTTGCAACATTCATTCAAATTGTTTTCTTAAAAAGTGCAGGATTAGAGACCCTGTTCCGGTTCAAATACATAATTGGCATATATCATCTATAATAAAGTTAATAATGTGAATGCTCAGTCGAACTGATTCAAAAAATGGGCCACAAACATTGTGACTATGTAGTGATGGCAATGTGGCAACTTCTGCATTCTGTGTGTATATTGCAACCTAGAACTCGCTTAGCTATGTGATTTTTGTCTCACTTTTTATATATTTTTTGGTCATGTATTGAGCAAATTAGCGTCAACTGGCGGTGACCCCCACCCCTTACCATCAAATGCCATTAAGAGTGGCAAGTGACATGGCCCCCAAGGTGGTGTGTTTTCAGGCCATAAAGGAGTTAATTTCCTGACGATGGCACATAATATCCTATAATGACCAGAGAGATAACATTCCTTCACAGCAAACCTGTAATTTGAAGGCAGACGTAGTAAAAACCTTATTTTGATAACTCCTCACACCTTGCCTTGTGGCTATTTTGAATTCTGTATTACGTAATCACTACAGCTCTTCAAGAGTGGTCTCGTCTGATTCTTTGACCATGAAAATATTGGTATAGACACAGACTTTATCTTGCTAGCATCCGTACTTCTTGAGATATTGTTGAAAAAAACTGAATGTCAGTGATGGGCGCCTTAATTTGCATATTCTTCGAAATGCGCAACAGTGACGCACGGTTATCAACTGGATTCTCTTATGGGCCTACCTGGGCTACCTGGAATTTTGTATTGTATCTCTGGATATATATACTGGATTTGCCCGATTGTTTACAGACAAGCTTATGATGTACCACAGAAGACTCTGGACTGAGTCTCTGAGCTGCCGGGCTGGTGGATATTTAATAATGTGTAAGTTGATTTTGATTCCTGTTTCCAATATTCCTGCCTTGAACAATAGCCTTTGTCTGGATTGACGATCCTGGCCACGCAATGTCAAACAAACCTAACAGCCTGTCAAACCAGACCAACCCTGACGGTGATCAACAGGTGGATATTTCTACTTAACATGCTAGCTCTACTTATAAAAGACCATGGCAGTCTCCAAGTGGAAATACTCCACCTATGAAATTTAAGGGGCGAGGATCCAAATACTGCTGAGAGATTTGTGAACGTACTAAACGATCCTCGTGCCATTGAAGTGGTTAGACAAATAATGCAGATGGAGAACGATGTGGTTAAAGCTGAAATCAAAGACGAAATCAGCTCCAAGCTCACAATAATTGAGTCATTGAATGTGAAAATAAATGCACTTGAAGGTAAATGTGCTTCCTTAGAGTCTAGGGTGAAGGATTTGGAAGGCAAACTTGACTAAGCTGTGCAGTACAGCCGTAACAACTGCCTTAGGGGTTGGTCAAACAACCATGAGAAGGATAGAAAAACGACAAAATAGCCCTCGACATTGCCGAGAAGATAGGTGCAAGTGTGACCATATCGCAGACACACAGATGTCACCCTGTTGGTAAGAAGAAAGCTGATAAACCCCGCGCTTTTATAGAGAAGTTAGGTTCCTATCGATCACGCCAAAAGTTTTACACGAGGAGACGGCAGGCAAGAGGCGTATTTATTTCGGACGACCTCACCAAGAAACGCTCCTCAATCATGTATCGAGCCAGAAGTCTCAACAGAGTAAAAAGAATTTAATCATGCTACACGAAAGATGGAGGTATGTATGTGGTGTAGTTTTCCACTCTACAAAGCAACACCCACTTAGTAGTACACCCACTCACCTGGCAGAACAAGCCAACCGTGCTATGTTTAAAAGTTCACAGCTGTGCTATAGTGCCATGGGTAAGCCACCGCCCATGATTGCTCTTAAAATGTTCGACTGCCAAATCTTACCTATTCTAGAGTATGGATGTGAAATTTGGACAGGTAATAAGGAATTTGATGTCATAGAAAAGGTTCAGTTGAAACAACTTAAATACATGCTTGGCGTTCGTACACAAACACCAACTCTTGGTATATACGCAGATACCGGACGTTTCCCTCTGCACTTACTGTTGTGCTTATATATTACACATGTTCACGGGCTAATCGTGTACTCACCGTGCTGTACACAGTGCCACTCCGGCGATGTCCGCAGGGAAGCACAACTAGTAGACAGGTAAGTAGAAATAAACGCCAGTGATCGGGCCCGAGTCTCGTAGTAGAATCAACAGATAATCAATCACTCCTGGACAGTTGCTGTCAGGAAAAAACTAGGGCAAAACTATGACGTCAGGTAGGTGTCACAGAAGTTGTCGAACCGAAAGGCGTCTCATAAAGAGTTACTGAATAGGTCAGTGGGATTGCAGACTGCCGAACTTTACAACACTCCTCCTCATTTTATCAAAAAAAGACTTCCCACCAAACAGGCATAAAGTGCATATAATTTTTTGTTGACCGAAATTGTGTCCACTCATTTTTCTTTTAGAACTTTATTTTCTGCCATGAATGCTGTGCATCAGAGGTCTATTAAAGTAGGTTTTCCACAGATGGATGTGTGCCAAGTGTAGAAGAGAGTGTGCAGAATAGTTCCCCTGTGAGAAAAATAGGAAAAAAATGTTAGGCTGATGTATCCGCACATGCAATGTACTATATATTGTAATCATGTCCAAATTACCGCAAGTTATTTTCACAGCACATCTATACCAAGAATACCTGATATGCCACATTATAATACCCACATGCACTGTATCAAATACTGCGTACAACACACTTCATCATGCAACATGCATTCCATCACAATTTCAGTGTATGTACTAATCACACCATGCTATTTACAATATGCATCCCAATAAACCTTCCTTCTTTCACCTGACTAATCAGACAAAATAGGTCCGATCCATCAGTGATGTATGCGGATGCTTATGCATAAAATATAAATATATAATGCATAAATTCCTGTTACTGACTGATCAAACAAAATGGGTCCAATCCATCAGCACATATATTATCCCAAATAATCCTATATAACAAGATTATCATATATTTATGTAGATGAAAGGATACTCATATCTCATGCTGACTAATCAAGACTGATGGTCCAATCTGTCAGTGAGACAGTAATTAAGCTATGTACATATATACATGTCTTTTATAGAGCTTGAACATTTAAATTTGATAGAAGCTCTTAGCCACACTCCGCGTAACTTCACAAACTACAGACAGTGGCATATTCTTCACTTTGGCAATGAGTCTGGCAGCCTTAATTGCCAACCCAGGATGGTGAAAAGCAACTTTGCCACGGAAGCGTTGGGGGAGGAGATATGGTGAGTCAGTTTCAATCACCAACTTCTGCAGGGGAATCTGCCTTATAGCTGATACTGTGGGCTCCTGGCTACCGATCTTCGCAGTCACGCCAAAAATGGCTGCTGGGAACGAACTCAACCACATTTGGACTACCTCCTCATCCCCACTGAAGCAATGGATATGCAACAGATGTTCTGGAGTTAGGGTCCTCTTCAGAATCTCAAAGCAGCATAGAGTGACCTCATGACTCTCCCCACCACGTGTATGGAGAACTACTGGGAGTTGATATTTAACTGCCAAAGGCAACAGCAGTTCTAAGATGTGTTGCTGAACAACCTTTTGCTTGTCAGTCAGATCCGCCTTAGAGAAATCTAGCCCAATCTCTCCAAGAGCCACCACTTTCGGACAGTCGAGTAGCTCCTCCACTTTCAGTAGCTCGTCCCACATGGTGTCCTCGGAAACGAACCTGGGATGAACTCCCACTGCAAAATAGATCTTGTTATCTTGCTGAAGTCGCTTCAGTTCATCAGCGGTTTTCCACCTATTACTAAAACAGTGGTTAGAAATGACACTCTCCACAACATGTCCTTCTGGGCTACAGACCTGCTCCGCAAGCACAGACTAAAGGTCCATGCTATTGAAACGGTCAAGTACCTCACCCACATGACAGTGAGCGTCAACCACTGTCAGGATCTTCTTGCCTCTGTATCCATTGATGAAGCCTCTTCCACCACTTACACTTAAGCTGGATGCCATCTTTTCCAGTTTCCAAAAGTACTGCCGACGATCTTCACTCATCTGGTATAATATAGATGCAAGCACTCTCCAGTGCAATAGGGCCGCGACACAGTTAGGTGGAGCAACACTGATGGATGTTGGACAAAATACCCCTGCTCTTCTGGAGAATTCTTTAAATAAGATCAACTCTTCCTCTGTCAGTTTTGCTTCATCGTGAAAGCTGTGGGTTTGTTGCACATGCCTTAACAGTCCCCTGACATCAGTGATCCCCAACTCTGATGTTAAACTAATGAGGAAGCCACACACTAACATAGTCCAGCTGTCCAAATGGTCATCCCCGAAATCTGACAGGCATTCTGCATCATGTTTCTTGAAATGCTCCCTCATCCCAGCCAATGTAGTGGATTGGAAACCACAGGTCCAGCAGGCAGTATTGGGATAGATATACCAAGGAAGATGGAACCGCTGCGCGTGCCTCTTCACTTTAGGAAAACGGCCATCACACACAGGACATCCCAGTCTCCTCTTTCTCCTCACTGGATCGACCACAGTGACCCATAAACTGCCCTCCTTCTCCACCACCCTTTCTCTTGACCTGCGTTTTAGATGGTTGATATAGGGAGTTATCCATCTCCACCTCTGCTCCCAATTCCGGTCCAGTAGAAGGCACTAAAACTGTAAAATTCCTCATCACTTCAAAGTTTCCATCCTCCGGCTTGATGTAACCAAGGACTTGTTCAGGCTAAGATTCTTCTACTATATCTTCCCCATCTGGCAGCTCATCAAGGATCAGCCACTCAGACATGTCTAATTCCCCAGTGGAAACATCCTCCTCCGAAATTTCATCCAAGACTACCCAGTCTTTAGGAAGGCCAAAACAAGAATTGCTATCTGAGTTCATCTGTAAAAACCAATATATATATATATTTCCTAACCATACATTTGGACTATATACAAATCTTAACTTTAAATGTCACCAGTAACTGATCAGAGAATGTACCGATCCATTTATGATGACACAGATTGCAATTTTGACTAAGAACTCAAGTCAAGAGTATGATTTGTAATCTGACATTTATTACCATTCAATATACTAAACATATATACATAAACTTCACAGACAATTAATGTTACACGAAATCCTGTAAGTGTGCAGGAGGAAGAACTCTCCGGCCAGTCCTAGTTCTCACTGGAGATTTTGGTGCTGTTAGAACACTTGAGGCAGTGGTACTCGGGGATCTCTGGGACTCTGCTGCTTGAGATGCTAACTGATTATCAGTGACTTGAATGGAAATCAAATCTTCTGAGCTGGCTGCCTGACAGGAATCTACTCTAGCCTCAGAAGTCGGATCTTGCGGTGTTACAGGTGTGCATGACATCACATCTTCAAATGATGAGTCAGAATCTATCGCAAGACTTGAATCGTTAGTTTCAAGGTTGTCTCCAAATAAATCTCTGAAGACATCTTCCAGGAAGTTATCATCATCCTCGTTCTCGTCATAGGCAATTGTTGTATCAAGATCAAGAAGATTATGTCTCATTCGTCGCAGCCACAAGGGAATAAACCTATCTTTGCAAGGCTTCAGACGATCGTGATGACACACCCAGTCTTTTCTTTTTCCTCTGATCCTGTACAACACAGGAGAAAGGACATTGATGATTAAATATGGTCCACCCCACAACTTGCTCAGTTTCTTGGACTGTCCTGGTCTCCTGGCAGATTCTAATCTGTAAACAAGGTCCCCAATCTCATACGTCCTCGAGCATAGCTTGAGGTCATACGTGTTCTTCTGGCGAGCCTGAGAAACCTTCAGATGATCACGAGCCACCTGGTGTACCTTGCTAAGGATGCTCTGCAATTCCCTCACATAACTGGGAGGATTATAATCAGAATCTTCATTGTATAACCTAAATGTGAGGTCTCTGGGACTTAATACCTCCCTACCAAGCATCATAATGTTAGCTGAATAACCCGTACTACGATTCGGCATGGACCAAACCGCAGCCGCCAGCTGTGGTAAATGCTTGTCCCAGTTTTTTGCATCACCTTTAATACAGCACCTTATCATCTGCAGGAGCAGACGATTATACCTTTCGACCTGTCCATTTGCACAAGGTCGATAGGGGGTAGTCCTCGTTTTGGTGACTTCTAACAAGTCACAAATGGCTCTGATCAATTTACCATCCACATTTTTACCTTGATCACTATGAATGTAGATGGGAGAGCCAAATCTCGCTATAAACTCGTTAACCACTTTCTCCACAATGGATTCCGCTGTCTGGTTTGGGAGTGGATAGCATTCGAACCACTTAGTGAATTGATCTACAATCATAAGTATGTAGACATTGTTTGATGCACTGTTTGGAAAAGGGCCAAGGATGTCGATGTGAACCCTTTCCATGGGAGCACCAGCATGGTACTTTCCAAGACCAGCTTTTGGCCACTTCCTTGGTTTTTTATGCAAGCTACAAGTTGCACAAGACTCCACAAAGATCTTGCAAACTGTGGCCATATTGTACCAGAAGAAGCCTCTCTTTAAGAGTTCTAATGTTTTAGTTTGCCCCAGATGACCTGAAAGCCGGATGTCGTGACACTGTTGTAGAACTTCATCCTTAAGAGACTTGGGTACAATAAAACACTTTCTTGGCACCACATCCTCCCACCGATAATATAAAACTCCCTCTTGCAACTGAAGTTGAGGCCTACAAAGCCAAAGATGTTTAGTTGCCGGACTTTGTAATTGCAGCACATCAGATTGTGGTTCTTCATCAGACTGTAACCAAGACAACAATGGCATCAGATCAGGATCTTTCTTCTGATGCTCTTGCAACTGCTGCGCTGAATACCCACCAAACCAACTGGACTTCTCCTCATTCTCGGATCCCGGCTGCTCAGAACTTTCCTGGGAAATGCTTCTGACAGCCAAAGGAACAACATAGTCCACATGATCTTCGAATCTACTCCACTGCTTGTGGGCTCTACTGCAAGAGTTACAACCAGCACAAGGTAGTTGTTGCAGGTCTACTCCAGCCTTGTAACAGTCACAGAACTCTACATCATCCTGGATTCTTGACAGAGAATCTGCATTTTGATGGAGTTTTCCTTTTCGATGAATGATATCCATATCAAATTCACTGAGCTCTTCTAACCACCTGGCTAGCTGCCCTTGAATATACCGGAATCTCATTAGCCAGGACAGACTAGAATGGTCCGTTCTGACAAGAAATTTCCGGCCCAAGAGGTAATGCCGATATTGGCGAGTGAATCGAACAATAGCTAACAGTTCTTTTCTGGTGGTGCAATATCTTCTCTGAGCTGGAGTTAGTGAGTAGCTCCCATATGAGATTACCCGTAATTCCCCGTCTTGTAACTGCAACAGTTCAGCTCCTATGGCCGTACCAGACGCATCACAATCGAGGACATAGGTACCTTCATCTCTCGGGTAGCCTCACACTGGAGCACTTATCAAGGCCTCTTTTAATTGTCCAAATGCCTCATAATGGTGTTCTTCCCAATGAAACTTGTTTTTAGGCCCTGTCAACCCATATAGACAGGAAGCTATCTCTGCA
Organism: Hermodice carunculata; assembly: GCA_964020975.1. NCBI lineage: Eukaryota > Metazoa > Annelida > Polychaeta > Eunicida > Amphinomidae > Hermodice > Hermodice carunculata. The sequence goes on along the minus strand of CAXHWN010001937.1, from coordinate 236,028 downwards.
AAGTTGGGAATATGCTCGCGATGGTAATTAGCAAATCCCAAGAAAGATTCCACATCTTTCGTATTCCTAGGTACTGGCCAATGTTGGACTGCATGTATTTTCTCTGGATCTACTCTAATTCCAGCTGCTGAGACCATTCTGCCCAGAAACTTGATCTCTTTTTGAAACAAAGTGCACTTTTTGGGTTTAAGTTTCAGGTATGCTGCCAAAACCTTTCCAGCACGGCCCTAAGGTTCTCTAGATGTCCTGAAAAGCCTTTTCCTAGGATCGTGACATCATCGAGAAAGGCCAACACTGTGGACCATGTCAGACCTCGAAGAACTAAGTTCATGGCTCTCATAAAAGTGGCAGGAGCATTACATAGTCCAAAAGGTAACCTTTCATATTCAAACAACCCGTGTTTGGTTATAAATGTTGTTTTCGAACAGTCCTTTGGCTCAATAGGGATCTGCCAATACGAGGAGACCATATCGAGGCTGGAATAAAAGGTATTACCTCCTAAAGTGTCCAAACATTCCTCTATGAGGGGTAAAGGATAGGCATCTTTCACTGTCACTAGGTTTAAAGCTCTAAAGTCCAAACACCAGCGTACCCCTCCGTCCTTTTTTCGGACAAGGACTGGTGCTGCTGCCCACTCCGAAGTTGATGGCCTTATCACATATGCATCTAACATTTGCTCAAGATGTTTCTTTTCTTCATCTTGGAAACCAAGTGGCACACGTCTCATGTTCATCTTGATGGGCTTAGCATCCCCTGTATCTATTTTGTGGGTAACACCTGTAAAGCATCCAAGATCCAAATCACTTTTGGCAAATGTGTCACTAAATTCGCATAACAAAGATGCAAGTTCAGATGTCTGTTCTTCTGTAAGATGGACGCTGGATCTTTCCAAAAGGTCTTGGAGATGTGCTGGTACTTCATGATCATGCAAGGAGTGAGAGACATCAGAAGGGCTGATACTATTAACAAAAAACTCAGAGCCTTCGGATTTCATCGTGAGTGTCGAACTCCTCGACCCTGAATTAGACGGAGGTTGCCTAATATTGGAAGTATAAACAGAGTTAAGAACAGAGAAATCAGAACACCCAGGTTTCATCGCGAGTGACGAACCCTTTGGCTCTGTATCTCTTAATTCTGAAATATTGTCTTCCTCCATGCATTTCAGTGCAACCAGATCCATTTCAGCTAAAACTTCTCCAGCCACTGTGGCACTCCCCACTAATGTGCCTTGTTTCAGGGTAAGATACCTGTCAGTGACATTGATCATGGTGATAGGTACTTGCTTAGAACCAAGTATTCCATTCTGGTCTTGGCTTGGAACTTGGGAACGACCCTGACTTTGAACAAGGATGGAGGGCAAAATCAACCCCTTCTTTTGGAAAATAGGAGAAATTATGTGCTCCTCTGAGCTAGTAAGGTCATCAATGCTCGCAATTCCATGTATTTGGCTGTATGGAGGAATTGAAAGTTTGTGCTCTAAAACCACTTTGCACACAGCCTGTTGGAATTCTCCCTGTCTATGTAGTGATGCAGGAATAATAGTGTCTCCCATAACCAAGGTATGATTGCTGAGATCGACCTTGCAACTGTTGGCTAATAGGAAATCCAAGCCCAAAATGACGCAGTCATTTATGGGAGCTACATACACATTCCACAGAAACAAATTGTTCCCAATTTTAATCCTCACATCTGTCACTTTAAGACCAGGCATAACACCACCTCTTGCTGCTCCCTTCAAAGATACCTTTGTGGCACTTCCCAGATCCAGCTTGGCTAATTTAGCAATTTCATTGCTAACCACTGTCACCTGTGCTGCTGTATCCACCACTGCATTGGTGCCTTTAGCATTTATCATCAAAGGAATGATCAAACTTCATCCCTTCCCTGAATGAGAGGTGACTTCTTGCAGATCGGGAATTTCAACATCTACAGATTCTGTAGATGAATCTCCGTTTTCAGAAGGCAGCGACAGTATTCCACTGTTGCATGAAACTTCTTTTGGAAATAAACTATCGGACAGACTTACTGTCTCGCAGTTTTCCTTATTAGAAGACGGTATTCCCGTCTGGAAGGGCTCATCAGTGACTGAATCATGCATCACACTATCAGCGAAAGTGCTGTCAGTTGAAGCAATTCCAGAATCACTAATGTTAATGTTAGTAGAATTAACACTATTTACAGTTTGGCCTTCTACTGTACAGTGGGCTGATGGTAGGCCAATTCCTACAACCCTTGTACTTTTAAAGTACCCTTCCTATTGGGAGAACTTGGTTCGGGTGACTGGTGAGCCCTGTCTGGCAGCCTTGGAGAACGCTTTGGGCACTCTCTGGCGAAATGTGAAGGATCACTGCACCTAAAACAGAAGACTCCTTCTCCACGAGGTGGAGTCACAATCTTCGTATTGGTCCCACTGTTTTCTTGGTCTTTCCTCTGGTCTTTGTCTTTTTCCAACAGAGCTTTTAACAGGACTGCCATGCTCTTCATACCCTCCTCTAGACCTGTCTTGACTGCTGCAGACAATGGTTTTTCTATCATTGCAGCAAATCTTTCTTCCAGCTGCTTATTGCTTTTCTTCTCCACAGCCCTGACCTCAAATTCGTCCATTTCATCTTCCCAAGTGCCTGACCTCACAGCTTTCTTGATTCCATAAACAGTTTCAAAATTCTGTTGATGGATCTTCATCTGATGAAGTGCTTCGGTCAAATTTTGACCTCAACAGATGCACGCTGGTGTAGACAGCCTTTCAGAAAAGCCTCCATAGCCATTGTGTCCAAAAATGGATTCATATCTGGCCCTGCATCTGGATAGCTATCCTGGGCTAACTTTTGTGCTCTCTGAGCAAACTCCTCAAGACTTTCCCCCTCCTTTTGTTTTAAAGAGTCGAGCTGTCGGCGGATGGCAGATGGAGGATCTTTTCTTCCAAAGCGCTGGTCCAACTTCCTTGACAGAAGTATAAAACTATTCCGGACATCTGGACCTAAACTCCCATAAAAGTCTAGTGCCTTGTCAGTTAGACTGTCTGTCAATCTATCCAGCTGTTCCACAGGATTCCATCCATACCTTTCTGCCATCCTTTCAAACTTGAGAAAGTACGGAATCCAGTCCTGTAATCCACTATACTCGGATAACTTTGGAAGGGGTGGACCCCGGAGCTCACGACGTCTCTCCCTGGCAGGTGCAACATTTGGTTGTGCAGGAACATTAGCTGGGGCTTGTGGAAAATAGGCCTGTGGATCCTGAACAGGAGGTTGAAACTGCAAGCCCTGTGGTAGTGGCTGTGGTACATTCCCTCTCAATGGCAGAGGGAGCGGAATTTGCTGTGCTGGAACTTGATGTCCGCCAGGTGGCACTGCTGGGTACTGCGCATTAAGTCCCTGAATATCAAAACCTGTCACAGGTTGCACAGATTGACCAGGACCTAGGAGTTGTAAACCAACTTGACCATAAGGAGCATACAAGGTTGGATTGAAACTGGCTGTAGCTACTGGCTGAAATCCAGGTGGAACTGGTATAGCCTGATTACCAAAGGAGACACTGGACGAAGTCACCGATGAACGTGGCAAAACATTTGATGTTAGTGTAGATGTATATAGATTACCTACAGAAGGTGCTAACGTTGATCCCTGTAAGGGGTCACTTGTGACATGTCTAGTGGGAGATGGAGGTAGCTTAAGATGAGGAGGAAGCTTAAGAGATGTTGATGTTTGGTTAGAGGGAACAAAGCTACATGGTATTGATGGTGCTGTGGTATATGATGCAAATGTTGTATTGTGTAGATGCAGTGGTGTTCCTATGAATACCAGCAGGACATCTCTGATGGACAGTATCTAAAATATTCTTGTCAATTCCTACATTTTTCTGATGAACAGACCTCCCTGCTGCAGTAGTAGTATAAGTTGTACAAGTAGTAGTAGTCGTGCACACGGGATGTGATTCTGACTTGATAGACACTGTTGTTAAACTGCGCTTTACATCGGCTATATCCTTTTGGTAAGCTGCCTGTTATTTTTGGATATTCTCCATTTTCTGGTCTACAGTTGCCGTAATATTCTGTTCCATCTGTTGCATAAAATCAGTCAATAAACCCTGGACAGAAGCCAATATGGTCTGTGCTAAACTGCCTTGGCCAGCAGCATGCGTGTCGCCCCCGATTGCGCCTTCCGGAAAATCTTCATCCATAAAGGAAATTCTTTCCTCCCTCAGAAATTGTTGCCACGTAGCCTCTGGCAAAATGCCAGCTTGTAGAACTGACTCAAAAGTCAATTCTTGATCATCATTTGACAAAGATTGCCTCAGATCTATAATCTTTTGGGCTTTCGCAGGGCCCACGCCAGGTAGCGTTGCAAGGGTTTTAGCACTTGCAATTTCTCAAATTCACTGCAGCCATGATTGTACCGTAGAATTGAAATATTCCCAATAAAGCAAATTCAAGTCCAAAATGTATAACTGAATTTGAAATAAATTCAAATCACAAAGTCCACTTTGCTAGACTTAATGTAAAATCAGTATATGAAACAGAATGTGAAAAACTCTTATTTGGAATTCTCTTCTCTCTGACCTGTAGAAGGTAACGTCTCTCACTGCATCCAAAAATGGATTCAATATATGGATATTCAAAATTGGGATCCTAAGTATACAACCTCTTCAAAGGAAAATAAATCAAACACGGGGCTACTTCAAGAAAACACTCAACATAGGGGAAATAACATTGCGAAAGAATGTAATGTACAACAAGAGAAAAGAGAGTAAAAAAAAAAGTATGTACTGATTCAGCTATATGCAATTGAATTATATCAAACAAAAGCTAACTTCAGATCCTGCACAATTGAATTAAAAATTAATAAGGCATGTGATTGCCCTTTCAAGACAGGGTCTGGTTTTGTGCAAAATGACTGAAATTTGTTTTTATAACAAGGTAATATACTGCTTTTTAGGCAAAAAGAAGGGTCCCAGAAAGACCATTGGGGAGGATTTCAGACTTTAGGAGGGTAAATCACATCACTGTTAATTTGAACTAAACACTAGCAAAATAAATTTACTCAGGTTCAAAACAAATTATTCTATGAAAATCAAAATTGAACTCAAAAATCAAAATGATCTTTCAAATTCAAGATGGCTGCCCAATGGAGAGAGTGGTCAATTTGAACAAAGAATGTTGAAACAAAATGACCACCACTTCCAAATCAAGAATGTTACAACCAAAGTGTCAAACTATGCCCAAAATTTGGAAACAACTTGCCATTATTTATACACAAACACCAGCAAATAATCTTGATAATAAACAAGTGTGTCTTCCAAAATACAAGTAAAACATAGAAGCAAAACTGCACATACAAAAATCAAAGTGTGTGCATGTGTGCAAGTATGTTATAGTGTGGGCCGGGAAGTAACTTTCAACACAGGGTCAATCTATGTGTAGTTGTTTTTATCGATATGAATTCTAAGCAAGCAATGAACGCAATGAATTCAGTTTTACAAATTGAGTGATCATAAATATAAGGATCTTCAAAATTCAATGTGTCACCAACAACAAAAATCAATGCTTGAAACACAAAGAAACTTAGCACTAATATACAATCAAAAGCTTCAAAATGTCAGGCAAAATCAAAAGCCTTAATATACCAGGCAAAAAATCAATGTGCTAATTAGAAAATGAATTTGCCAGGCAAAAAATCTATATGCCAAGTAAAAAATCAATGTCAGGCAAAAAATCAATATACTCGGCAGGAAATAATCAATATGCCAGACAAATAATCAATATGCCAGCAAAAAATCAATGTCAGGCAAAAAAATCAATATACCCGGCAGGCAAAAAGTCAATATGTCAGGCAAAAAAGTCAAAGAAGCCTGATCACAATTCAAATTGTCCTGACACTATATGAGAGACAGAAAAAAAAAACAACTATGAATACACTTTCACAATATATGCAAAAAGAAAGTGCAAAAATAGTAGAAAATCTTTACAAAAAATCACTGAAATCCCACAGTCATGTCAAATTTGAAATGAAACATGGAAAGCTGAAAATGGAATCAGAGTGAGAAAAAAAACAGTTTGAATGGCGGGAATTTCAAAACTAAGACAAAGAATTTCTAGGAACCAATATGGCTGTCAATGCTGGTCATTCTGACCTGTTCATTCGTAGATCAAGTGAAAATCACGAGAAAATGATTCTAAATGTGTGGATCAGACAGTGGGTCCGAACCAAACACACCTAAAATAATGTACATTTAAGTCACACACATCGATAAGAGAAGGTACCCATCAATGTGCAAAATTTGACATGTACATGTATGGAAAAAAACCCAAAGTCAATTTGCCTTGAATTTACGTGAACTTTTCACTTCTGGTACCAATTGTTGTGCTTTTATATTAGACATGTTCACGGGCTAATCGTGTACTCACCGTGCTGTACACAGTGCCGCTCCGGCAATGTCCGCAGGGAAGCACAACTAGTAGACAGGTAAGTAGAAATAAACGCCAGTGATCGGGCCCGAGTCTCGTAGTAGAATCAGCAGATAATCAATCACTCCTGGAAAGTTGCTGTCAGGAAAAAACTAGGGCGAAACTATGACGTCAGGTAGGTGTCACAGAAATTGTCGAACCGAAAGGTGTCTCATAAAGAGTTACTGAATAGGTCAGTGGGATTACAGACTGCCGAACTCTACAACATTACGTGAAAAATTTAGAATGATCAAATATTGGCTTCACATTTTAAGATTACACAAAAACAATGTGGTTAAGTGTGCGTATAACACATTACTAGATATGCATTAATTTGGGCAAAACAACTGGTGCACCGTAGTAGCTGAAATATTGACGAGTGCCGGTATGTTTACTCACTGGGAAAATCAATGTGTTTTGATTGATTCGGTGTTCCTTCGGAATCTCAAAGATAAGCTATTCAGTCAGTATGTTCAAGTGGTGAACACAAAGTTAGCTGCACTTAGCACTGACTCCAAATTACGAACGTATAAATCATTTAAGTCAGAATTCTGTAAAGAGCCATACATTTTCTCACTTCCATGTATAACGTTCATGCAGGCAATTGCAAAATTTCGACTAAGTTCACATAACCTCAGAATCGAAACAGGTCGACATATGAGACCTGTTACCCCAGTTGACTTAAGGAAATGCCTGAACTGTAATACTGACAACGTTGAAGATGAAAGACATTTTCTCTTAAATTGTGAAAAACATGTGAATGAAAGACATATTTTATTCAATGTAGCACGAAAATATCTCCATGGATTTGATTCATTGGCAGACGATGACAAATTTGTTCTGTTAATAACCACAAAGTGCCATAATGTTTTACTTGCCCTAGGACAGTACCTCTATAAGTGTTTTAACAAGTCAGGACCCTCGTAAGTTAAGCTTCCGGGTGTTTTTTCTCCAAATGTTGTATGTTTATCTACATATTTATGCACCTTAGGTAGATGCTCTTTTATGCACCGTGATCATGATCTTTTGTGTTTTACATATTGTATATATCTGTCTCTGTATGTGGATGTATATTATGTATGACGAATGAGTCTAACGAGACTCCTTATGATGTCAATAAAACTCTTCTACTACTACTGCGTGAATTTCAAGCATGGGGTACTGCTGACAGTGATGGCAGTCTGGCAGAAAAACACAACCTCGAGGATCTCGATAAATATGTTGACGCCAAGCCACGTGACACAGCTCGTAGAGGACTGCCCAGGCAGGGCACTCGTTCAACTGACAGACACAAAGATTGACTATTGAGGGTCACTCAGATGTGCCTAAATACGTTTTTTGTTCGTTTGTTTGTTTGTCTCATCATGAAATGCCTGGTACATATTCGGCTGTCGAAGTGTCTTATCATCATGATGTTAACGTCTCATGCTGCCACATGTCATGCATTTTTACATAATGTCAGGTTACGGATTAGCCACTTGCTTTATTTTTCCTTTTTTAAATTTACTATTTTATTTATTTTTTTTTTTTTACTTTTTCAATGCACATGTACTTATATCTCTGTGCTCATTGATTTGTATGAAATATGTGTTGAATGTTTCACTCTAAGTGCACTTCTCAATGAAGGTCCACATTTTCAGTTGCGGTCGTACATGTCACACATGCGATGTACAATATATCAATTTGCTTACTGTTTGTACAACACCTGTCTCCAGTGAGAAAAAAAAGAATTAAGTCATGCTAGACGAAAGACGGTTATATGTATGTGCGTGAGTTCCACTCTGGTGGTACCTGTGATGGTGAGATACACGACCTTGAGGACCCGGACAAATATATAGGCGCCAAGCCACAGGTATAACAACTCACAGAAGGTCGCACAGGCAGGGCAATGACAAACAGTAAGGTCGATTATTGGTGATCACTCAGGTGTTGCTAAATACGTTTTTCTTTGTCTCACTATGAAATGCCTGCTACACATTCGGCTTTCGAGGACTCTTAGCTTAATTGGTGTCTTAGTCGTATGCTACGCCGGTAACTGCAAAGCGCATGTGTCGTCTACTTAGTATAAGGTACCTGAAAGAGTAGGGTGTACTCTATCTGGTATTTTTATATAAGGACTGTAATAACCCGTATGGCCAGCTCGAACAGTTTATGTCCGTTTTAATTTCTTCCTCTTCTCCTCCTCCTCCTCCTCCTCCTCCTTCTTCTTCTTCTTCTTCTTCTTCTTCTTCTTCTTCTTCTTCTTCTTCTTCTTCTTCCTATCATTGTTATTTTACATGTGAGCTTTTATTTATATATGTATATAATGATTTACGTTCCATTGTACTTCGATCTGTCACTTGATATATGTTTCACGCAAGTTTTACTTCTCCAGTCATGGTGGACTGGTAAAACTTATCATCATCATCATCATCATCATCATCATCATCATCATCATCATCATCATCATCATCATCATCATCATCATCATCATCATCATCACCATCATTGTTATGCGACTTAATAGATACGAACTACAACAGGCTGATATTCCGACAGAAAATCAAATGTCTCCCCGTGCGCCCTCACTATTGTCACCCTTATTTTTATAAATAAGCATACCGATTCCAATGATCTGCAGATATGGTGAAGGTACACTCTTTATTGACATTTGCTTGGTCTTATATAGGAACATCTTCAGATTAAATTTCAACTTCCCAAGTCAAATTTTTCTTGAGTTATCGATTTTACATGACATGCCCATGTGACCTTGAAAAATCGGTCAAGGTCACCCAGCTCCAATCACAAGCAGGTTCTTATAAAAATTTCAAATTCCCAAGTCAAATCTTTCTCCAGTTACTACATCCACGTTAATTTTTGACGTAATGCCCGCGTGACCTTGAAAAATAGGTCAAGGTCATACGTCTGCAATCAAAAACAGGTCTTACACCAGTCTTGGATACATAATCGCACAAAATGTCAGGCTTTTTAAGACAAATCTTTCTCGAGTGCATCTGCAACGATTTTTAAAAAGTGGCCATGTGACCTTGAAAATAGGTCCTGTCACCCATCTACAATCCAACCTAGTTGGTATTATGGTACATAATCATGCAAACTTTCAACCTCCTAAGTCAAATCCTGGCAAGGTTGTTGCGTCCGCGTCAATTTAAGATGACGTGCCCATGTGACCTTGAAAAATTGTCAAGTTCACCCGTCTGCAATCCTAAGCAAGGTCTAATACAGGAACATCTTCATAAAAAAATTGAAGTTCCCAAGTCAAATCTTTCCTGTGTTGTCGCGTCCGCAATGCACGCAATAATGTGAAAGAAGAAGAAGAAGAAGAGGAGGAGGAGGCGGAAGAAGAAGAGGAAGAAGAAGAAGAAGAAGAAGAAGAAGAAGAAGAAGAAGAAGAAGAAGAGGAGGAGGAAGAAGAAGAAGAAGAAGAAGAAGAAGAAGAAGAAGAAGAAGAAGAAGAAGAAGAAGAAGAAGAAGAAGAAGAAGAAGAAGAAGAAGAAGAAGAAGAAGAAGAAGAAACGTGCAAAAAAACAGCATATCCCCCTGTTGCACGATGAGACATAATGACTACGTAATGATGGACAGGTATAGTGGACCACGAGGCCACCATGAAAAGTTGGGCAGGGGCCATAGTTCTCATCAGAAATGATATCGACGTTCCTGGTGATAATGTGTGAAATGCAAAAGGAAGGTGGTTTGAGCACCAATGGGTTAAACTGAAAATACCATGAAAGATAGTTACAGTTGCCACCGTTTATTTTCCCAATGACAACACAATCAGGGAAGCATGTGCAAAGTTAACGAATGAATTTACCGAAAATCAATTTAATTTTTTCAGTGAGTGCTTGTGAATTTTAATTGTTCTTCTTAAGGTGCACTTGATTATTGATTTGTATTTGTGTCTTTTTGCCCAGAACCACTTGCTAGTACTCATTACCCTATTCCGCAGTCCAAACTCTTTACTCTCCATAAGCTAATCTGTCCTTGTCTAACCTATATACATATGGAATCACTATTGTCCATATTGAGTCACTAAAAAAGGGAAGACAACCATGCGCTGCATTTACATGGTAGGCATTGTTTCAGGTGTTCGTTAGGCTTCACACAAACCGGTGAAGCCTAACAAATGTGAAAATCAAGTCTACCCTAAGTTATGTTAACGATGCATTGTCAGCCTGAAAGCGCATTATGGTTGAGGTTTGGGGGCAGGCAGTAGTGGAAAAAATAATTATAATAGATATACGATGGTGCCAAGGTCGATTATAATGATACCGACCGACCGCAAAGCAGGAGGTTCGGTATCGTCACAATCTGCCAAGGGACCATTGTATGTCTATTTTAGTTAATTTTTCAACAAAAACAAAGTGAGTAAATACCAAATGAGAGGCCACGCCATCGGGTGTGCGGCGTTCTGTATATCCAGGGAGCTTCGATGGCAACTCTCTGGTATATCCATGACGCATATATGATTATTCAATATCTATGCCAATTGGTGCACAGAAATACCAAGACCGCAGCAGTCAGTTTCCATGTCCTTAATCTTTGCACAGATTCTAGTCAATTATCATCATCATCAGCAGCAGCATCAATTTCAATGTCATCGTGAAGTGCAGCTGTAATTTGTACATATTGACCTCCATCTGCCTGGAGAGCACACACACACACACACACACACACACACACACACAAACACACACACACACACACGCGCGCACACCCTGGCTTCGCAGTCGGTCGGTGTCTTTATAATCGTCCTCGGTACCATTTCATGTGTATTACTTAGGGTCAAATTGATTATAACCGTACTGAAAAACTTGGGGTCAACCATCCAATTTATTAAGGTTGCCACACATTCTCGTGGGTCACTGTTGAAGCCAACCAACTGAACAGCATCTTGGCAGGTTGAGTATTATGTACTAAAATCAGTAGACCTCAACAAGGCGCTTGTTTATAACCGACAATATTTTTTTCTGTCAGAGGGTAGAAGCCAACAGAGCAGTTTTTGGTGGTTAAAATGTAATTTGTACGAAAAATCTCTTGTTGTATACGATCATTCTGCAAAAATCCGAAGATCAAAACCGTTTAATGGTAAAGGCCGTAGACTTCTGGTTTCACTTATGTCGCCTGAATATTACAATGGAAGGGTTTGTCTCTTAATCCCTTAAACAGATTTCCAATGGTATATGTCCAGGGGCAGGGAGTAGCAAGATGATACCACTGTTTGAGGTATTGCATGGCCTTCTGTGACCATCGTATTGGTCAGAAAAGGTCAGGTTACTCCATTTTTTAACCAGTGCTGCCCTCTATCCCTGGCCTATTGGCGTATGGAATCATGGGATAACTTTATTTATATATGGATGTTAAGATGCGTAACTCTTGAATATTGGCAGAACTGAAGAAAGAATGACAACAATGATTTAACTTTAACAATAACAATATAGTAACAGTCAGAGTCAATAAAAAGTTGATAAACTTATCTCTACTGGTATTTCAACAGTCAAACAGTTTTATGTAAATCCTAATCCCTGATTAGATTATCGACAAGTGCTGTGCCACAGTTCAATGTCATATGACAGGTGCCAAATCATCTGGTACAAATCCCACAGTGGTACTGTTTGTGTTCAAATGTGGTACTGTAAGGTGTGGTGCTGATCCAATCACACCGAGGTACGGTTTGGGATCCAATGTGGTTCAAAATACCAGTCCATTCAAAGTCAAGGTACACACTCCACAGGTAAACAGTGTAAATGGGTAGCACCAAATGTACAAGTTCAGGCAGGACACTGTCCACACTCCACAGTTACAAGGTAAACAATGACTCACAGTCCCAATGGCTTCATGACAACACGCAGCTTCTGTCAGATCCTTCAGAATTCTCTCTTCTTCTCCCCTCAGTCAGATTATTATTTGCTTTATATAAGCACAAAGAAAGATCTACTTTGTTCCAGAGTTTTTCAATTAGTCACACATGAGAGTGCAATTTGCGATCTGCCTGTATCATCTCACATGAATGTAGGTCATCATTATAGCTGATCCCAAATGTTCAAGTTTTATGTGAGTCACCCACAAACAGGCCAACTCAGTTGCTCCAAGTGATAAGAACGGTACAAAGGAATTTCTTAATTTATACATGACTGCTAAGCTGTGAACAGGTTGTATAGGCATTGTAACACTGGCAAAGTACGCGACCCAGATATTTTTAGCGAGGCTGGACAAGAATACTTGAGGAACAGATAAACAATGTAATTTTTTGCATGTAATGCATTGCATGTTGCAGCCACATTATTGGACGCAATGCCTCCTCTGAAACTTTCTACGCCTCATGCAAAACATTGCATGTAAGACGTCACATCATATATCGAGTGACTTGTGCAATATACAACGTCGGGTGCCACGTATTGAATGTAACAAATCACTTCATATATCTGGGTTTGTGAGCTTTAAACATTCAATCAAGCAAGCAGAAGGTTCAAAAAAAAAGTAGATAAAAAAAGACATGCGCGGGATTAAGATCTCTGTGCAGAACTCTACCAAAGATATCAGTGACACTCGCACTTACTGCCGCATGTTGCGCTGATTGAACGGTATCCAATTTGCATTAACGATGCTGATGACAATAACTGCAGAAGTGACGATCGAAGAGAAAGAGACGTTGTTCTTAGTGGTTATTGTAAAAAATGAGGGGGGGGGGGTGGATACACAACATCAGAGAGTTCTCGAACATGTTAGCGAAAAGAAGGTTTTTGTGATTATGAAGGTGATGCTCCTAGACACATGCTTGCCATTTTTGATGAAAAACGATAAAAAGATCCTTAAAATGAAGGAAAATAACAAAGATCGTGGGTTAATGACATTCCAAACGGATTTTAAAAATACGTTGCCCCTTTCTAACTGAACTATATCCTGGAGATGCTAAAGTCATTTCCAACTGATAGGTACTGAGACCTTGTGAAACCAGTTTTTTAGAATATGACGGCTGCAAACTTTTGAGTAATTACCGTAGAATCATGTTAGCGTTTAATATTTTTTGTTGAAAGGTTTAAAGGTTTATGCCCTCTGAGATAGGACCGAAATGAAAAGACATGGTTAGCATTTTTGGACTTCAGTAAAACCTGTGATACATTTAGTAGAGACCGTCCGTTTTCTTCATTATGGGACAACGGCAAACCTTGGAGGCCTTTGAGTTAGTTATACCAGAACCTAGAGAACAAAGTCCTTCTTGTTCCTTACAGGAGCAATTGTTTACATGATATATTGAGGTCAAATAAGGATGCATGATGTCATCTACGCTGTTCTTCGTCACCACGGACAATTTTCTAATATGGTGAAAAGAAATGTTTGGGTATCACCTTCAAATATAGGCTCCTAAGTGTCCTATTGTATGCTGATGATAGTATTTTGCTTGCGCTCTCTGAGGGACAGCTCACACAAATGCTATTGGCTGCTTACCCCTTTAGTTTAAATGGGGTATGAAATTCAATGGCGCGTAGTCAAATGCTACGGCTATCGGTAAACCCTTTCAGTGCAACATTTTTGACTAAGTCAGAAGCTTTCCTCGCGTCCGAAATAACAACACTATTTTCAATGAAATAATTGACTCCTTTCACAGAACCAACAAAGCATGGATTTTTTTTTCTCCAGCGTACTGGACAGGGCATCGCGGGATTGGATACTTGTGGGCAAAGGCTAATGCATGTTAAAAGTATCAATTTTCAAAGTAAATATGACGTCAATTATTGCAAGATTAACATAAATTATGAAACGTTTTGATTAGTATGCCTGTCGATATCGGTAATGTATTAGACGCTTTTAATTTGAAGATGTTAGAGACCTCGTACAAACAAAATTAATGAAACCCTCATGCAGTATCTGTGTACTGGCCACCACACATGCATAGGTGTCAATTGGTTTCTGATACCTGTGGGGTTAACCAGCAGAGTAATCTGTGAAACCTTCAAACTGAGTACATTTTGGCCACATGTGATCATGATGGCACAACATATGCCTTTGCGGGATATAACCATTCATGCAAGTGTGGTGTTTAAAGGGTAAAACACTGTTGTTTCAGTTATGACAGACACTTCGCAGATTAGGCTAGTTTTACTGCCCTAAAATATCCTTAACCCATTAATATAAGTTCAACATTTTATGATAGGTTTCCTTAAAGGTTCAGAGCCTATTTCCCTTCCATACCTAAACTTGCTCGGCTGAGATATTCGTGTTATTTAACCATGTAAACCTAACTCCGTGGCAAGTGGCGCGTGCCCAAATTAAAAACCATACTATTCAGCAGTCTTATCCCAGCAAAGGGGCTTTCTCTAGACATTGGAGGTGAGAAAATCACAGTGGTTCACCTGTGGGAGAAAATCCGGAATTTCAAAGAGTACATTCTCTCTGTGTAAACATTTTAAATGTCGCCTTGTCTAAGAGAACTCTCTGCTTAAAATGTTAAAATTAGTTAGATCTCCAGTCAGATTTGGGCATGGGGGGGGGGGGGGGGGTAGATGATATCTTTAAACTATGTAAAGCAAACAAAGAAGGACTCTCTCACGTCATTTTTATTTGCCCAAGCCTCAACAATGTACGTACGGAATACATGTATTCTGTAGAGACCCAAATCAAGGATTACTTTATGGCACCCCCACCCCTTCCACAAAAGCATGTATGTTCTTTGATGAAATATTTTCAGACAAGAAGAGTTCACGTATACTTGACTGTCTATGCATAAGCTACCTCCAGAGAAGCGTGGCAAGTACGTAGGGCTTGCTACATGCATATCTCTCGAAGGTCCATGGTATGGTATATGCTGATTAACGTTTGAGTGAGTGGTAAACACAAAATGTTTCTCTTTATCATCGTATGGTTAAAATTTTGTCTGCAAACGAATCACGACTTACATTAATCTTTGACGTTTCGCGAACATGGCATCACCAAATGAGCACTCTCTTTTTCACAGAAATACATTGTATTTTCAAACAGCATACAGTTTGTAAGATAGAAGGAGCCGCTCAAGTGCCTTACATTAAAAAAAAAGGGATTTGGCATGTAGTCATGCAGTCCTCTGCTCCTGAACATAGCCACAGAAAGAATACTCATTTAAACTATGAATGGAATGAATTCGCTCACTGGTTAGTTTTATTATGCCAATTTTAGTTTATTCATTCATTCATTCATTCATTCATTCATTCATTCATTCATTTATTTATTGATTGATTGATTTATTTATTTATTCATTTATTTATTTATTTATTAATCTATATATTTTCACAACTTTGTACTTTGCACGCTCTTTGCCATGGTGAAGCAAACATAGTCGCATACAAAATCGTATCAAAGCAGACCACAACCCAACTGTGTCCTTCGTGCCGCAGAGATGAAAAACAAGTTTTAAATTCTTATATCCGATTATTTGTGGATGATACATTTTTATCACTGTCGAGGATCGTGTAGTTGCAGAAAATTCATTTAAAACTTTAGAAAAAAAATGGGCGTAGAAATGGTTAGTGTCATTTAATCCTTCTAAAAGCAGTTATATGATTTTATCAATAATGGCTTCCACGTTTTCAGCCGGAATGGGCTTTCATGGGCAAATCTTAACAGAATGAACCAAAACAGAAGCTCTTGGGATTATCGATAAGATCTAACTTATGCTGGACGAATCATATTCATGAGTTTACCAACAGAGGCACGAAGATGGTTAACATTTGAAATATCCACAATATCGTTAAAGCAGAAAATCTAAAGAAATATGTGGGTTTGTTTTGTTTTGTTTTGTTTTGTTTTGTTTGTTTTTTTTTTTCTTTTTTGTTTTTTGTTTTTTTTTTTTGTTTTGTTTTTGTTTTTTGTTTTGTTTTTTTTTTGTTTGTTTTTTTTTTTTTTGTTTTTTTTTTGTTTTTTTTTTGTTTTTTGCTTTTTTGTTTTTTGTTTTTGTTTTTTGTTTTCTGAAATAAATATGATTAAACTAAAGCAATACAACGCGCGCAAGGCCATATTTATCAAGATATAAACTTTAAGATGCAACACGCCCCTTTGCCAGCTGTGGCTAGGTCACTCTCACCCCTACCACCTGATTGCCTGGTTGAGTTGTCCCATACTCTCACTTACTGACATACATCGAGACTTTACAACAAATGTTATAGCGGTCACATAATAAAACTGAGAAGACCACCGATGACATATTACACGAAGGAAATTTTTCTGGTCATGACAGTTAATGACGAGCTTCCTGTTTCGCTTTTTGTATTATATCCCTGATAGTTGTATGCAAGTTCAAATCGCACTGTAGACCGATGAATATGTTATATCCCTGACAGTTGTATCAAGTTCAAATCGCACTGTAGACCGATGATTGTGTCTGCATAAATTTGCATGTACAGAATCGAAAATGCATATCCACAAGCATTGCAGAAAAAGTAGTCTTCCCAATAGCAGAATGACCCCATTCAGCTTCGTTTCCTTCAAATTTTCCTTTCACCCTTCCCCAACGTGCAAAGTGTAACGGTTTTGAATGTGGAACCTTAAAACAACGGCCAAGTTTTTATGAAACTGTACAAGACATTACCTACAGGTATCCAGGAAAAAGACAGCAAAATAAAAAAAATAAATAAAATAAATAAATATGTGAACAAAAGATCATCACATGATTAAGGGGCCCCGTGTAAATTGTTGTACAAAGAACATTGACACACGCACAATAGTCAAAAGGTAGACTTAGTGTTGATTTTCACCTACTATGTAATAAACTGTCAAATAAAACGATTGTTCCGTTACATGTATATCTGACTTTACCATGCAAATCTATAGATTTCCCCGCACATGTGCCTCCACTTGCAAGCCAACTGCTCCTCGCAGGGTTTCTGCCAGAGGGTAAAGTAGCATACCCTAAAAAAATTCAAGGGTACTTTTGCTTACCCGAAATTTTGGTTAAAATTTCAGTACAATTTCACCATAAATTATCCCAAGATACCCCATAAATATTCATTGTCAGACTTTGCTCTTTGAAATATGAGTAATTGAGTGCCCTGAAATTTCACTCTGGCAGAAACCCTGCCTCGGGATTTTAAGTGGACAAACTCACAACCAGAAAATAACCACGTCTTTCAATCGTCCTTCTTCCTGTTCTTTCTGCGCATGTGCACTTTTTTTCCTCACGCAACACTTCTTCTAAACCAACTTTTTAATGTGCTGACACCGTTTTGGCAAAAAGTGAACTTCCTGGTTGTTTTTGCCGTACAGTGAACATACATTCATCGTGACGCGGGCCACGCTTCGTAAACATCCTGTAATCCGTCGAGGTGACCTAAGGTTGTGCCATGCACAGGTTTGTTTTGAAAAATTAAAAAAAAAATAAAAAAACAAGTTTGAATTCTTCCAAACATAATGCCCGTGAATCAATGTTCTTTGTATGGTGGCATAAAAGTGCCAACTAAAATATTTTTCTCTCTCCATAAAAATGCAAAGGCGAAAACAAGAAAATAAGAAAACACAACAGCGAAAACAAGAAACCACGGAGGCGAAAACACTAGAATATAAAACACGAAGGCGAAAATGCGAAAACACAACCGCGAAAACACGACAGAAAATATGTCGTGTTTTCGTGTTAGCGTTTTCTCGTTTTCTTGTTTAACTCTTTTCTTCCTTAGTCGAAAACAAGAAAACACGAAGGCGAAAATACTAAAATATAAAATACAAAGGCAAAAAAATGGGAAAACACAACCGCGAAAATACGACAGAAATTATGTCGTGTTTTCGCACTCGCATTTTCGAGTTTTCGCATTAGCGTTTTCTTGTTTTCTTATTTTCGCAATATCATGCTTTCGCTTGTTTCATTTCCGTTTAACAGCTTCCCATTTGTCAGCTAACGGAATACATCTACTGAATACTTCAACTTTTATGGTTAATACTTGTAATTTACAAATGAATTCAAAGGAAATGTGTGGACGCACCACAAAATAACCCCGCTTGATTGGTGCCCCTGTTGTAACGGGGTAGTTTTACAAATTCATTGTTCTTGTTGTTATTATTATATCTCGTTGTTGTTGTTGTTGTTATTATTATCATTATAACTATTATTATTATTACTATATCTTGCTAGTACTAAACTGAACTGCTTAGCGGGCGGTCATGATACCAAGATCGAGCGAACAGGTAAAACTAGTATTCGAAAGCACATTTTAATACATGTTGCATTAATAATAATATTTACGGTACATATTAGGCTTTGATCCTTGAACTAAACTCTGTACACAAGCCAACAAGCTTATAAGTAAACAAACAAATAAACTAAAAGCCAGTCGTGTCTGAGGAAATTGATGCTGTTTCATGGAAATCCTGGTGACAAAATTATCAGCGCCAAGGACCAAGAGGACAAGTCCTTCACAGGTAGTGTTCGTGTGGAAAAATAATCGTTCGGTGAAAAAATGGGTCTTTAATACAGTGTTTTGACATAAAAGTTATAATACCCCCCCCCCCCAACATGTCATGTCATACGAAAAAGCAAAAACAAAAAACAAAAACAAAAACAAACAAAAACGAAAACAAAAAACAAACAAACAAAAACAAACAAAACAAAAACAAAATAACAAAAAAAAAAAAAAAAAAAAAAAAAATGCTGGAACAAGGCATGATGCACCGAAATGTGTCTACGAATTTCACTGGCATAAGTCCCAGAACTCCGGTTTGGTGGTTGATCACTAAAAATGATTGCTATATAATAGTTTTCAATGTAATACATAATTGAGCTCTTCATGGCATAATTTTGTTTCATTTCTACACGATAGTGGTCCACCATGCATGTTTTGAGCTACATTTCTGCATGTGATTAAAGTGCATGCTCTTATATGGATCTATCATCGGGCAAAATATTAAATCAATTATTGGTATCATATCAACGAAGTTTGTAAAGTATTTACGATTTATATATGTTTAAGGAATTTAAGGAACGGAATTAAGCAAAATTGAGGCGGCTGCGCATGATCAAACTTGCTTCCATATCGGACATCGCTTTTTAAATTCTACTGATGAAGCATTTAACTTACCAACTGAGTATCTTTTATCTGATTTTGCTTTATCGGAATTTTTGGGGGTTGAAACCCTAGCAGGAGACCACAATATTAAAAGATATGTCACTCCAAAGAATGCACATGGAGATCTAAACGGAAACCCACCCACATTCAAATGCCAAACTACAGCTTACACCATGTGCGCTGCCCAGAATCTTGTCAGAAAAAGTACAATACATCATAAAAAATTACGATATCACGTTTGTTTCAACAGGTACATATAATTTTTACCATAGGGCTGTGACTCATGTCTTTTCTTTTTCGTAGTCTGTCTGCAAAGAAGGAGGTGGGGGGGGGGGGGGTAAGTACGCTGATACAGGTAATTATTTTTCTAGAGTACGCGGTACGGAAAATAAAAATCTTTCAAAATTTGGGATAGTACGAAGTACATAAAATAAGAGGGCTTCCAGTACGCCAGTTCGGTGAATAAAAATCCCCAGTACGCCAGTACGGTGAAACCCCTTACCCACCCTCTGCAAAGTGGCTCTGCACACTGCATTTTGCTTGGTCGATCGGTCATGTATAATGTGTGTGTGTGTGTGTGTGTGTGTGTGTGTGTGTGTGTGTGTGTGTGTGTGAACGATCTGTCGCGTTATCGCTGCAACCCAGTGACAAAGTTTCGGTTTTGTGTCGCGATCAGTTTATTGCAGATCTTCATTTGTAAAGCAACACTGGTTACATATCTCTACAGAATAAAATTATACATTAGGCCCAATTATATAAATGGCAAAATCCGGGAAAGCATGACAGTGTGTGTGGTCCCCTTTATCACGAGGAACACCAAAATTTGCAGAAGAACCAGTGAAATAGGCTTGGCATATAATTAACACTCCTGACAACCTTACATACCAGCACCCAAGCCAAAGCCACGAAGACTGAACTCTGCCTTAATTGCCCTGTCTATCCCTTTTCCAATTCCGTTTTGAGGGAATTGGAAACCTTCTTGTCTGCAAAACAGACTTACTTTGCGTTACTGTTAAATGGGATTTGAAGTGCGTGTCGCACTGTCAGATCAATTATATAAGCAAACACAGTTCGCATTGGCTGGCAAGACACAATTACCCATGCGTACAAACTGTAACATCATCACCTCGGTCATGATGGAAGGTGGGTAAAGGTTTTCCCGTACTGGCGTACTGGGGCTTTTTATTTACCGTACTGGTGTAGTGGAAGCCCTCTTATTTTACGTACTTCGTATTATCCAAAATTTTGAAAGATTTTTATTTTCCGTACCGCGCACTCTAGAAAAATAATTACCTGTACCAGCGTACTAACCCCCCTACCCCCCTTCATGGTGTACTATTAACCTCTGTGTCTAATCTAGGAAACGGATAGACTTAGTTATTCATATGTGACAATGCACAGTATTATCACTAATGTAACGTTGAAACTAATGGATGTTCAACACATCTAAAGCATTCTGTGTGTGTGTGTTTTTTCACTTTTTAAAATTCTAGTATATGCTGGGATTGATGTTTGTTTATCATTAACAGGACACCTGTCTCAGTTGTCACCTCGTCATGATCATGATCTATGAAGACCGCCCATCTGGACCCCCCATCTGATAAAGTGCATACAGCATGGAACGTGCATACAAAATGACATCTCTCTTTCTTTCCGTCTGATTTTGATATGGTTTATTTCTCTAAAGGAGACGGGGGATAAAAAGAGGATTTAAAAAGAAGTTGGAGGCTAATTCAAATTCTTCTTGTTGTTAACATAGAAAGTCTCCAACATGTCTGACTGTACGTGGAATAACATGAAAAAAATGGCAACATACATATTTTTAAACAAAGAGAACGGGGCTGGGACTGCCATATACATGTATAAACCGACCAAGGTACTCTCTGTCTGTCTGTCTGTCTGTCTGTCTGTCTCTCTGTCTCTCTCTCTCTCTCTCTCTCTCTCTCTCTCTCTCTCTCTCTGTCCAGCAATCTTACAACTTATTTTCACAAAATAAAAAAAATGCCAAGAGCAAGACATACTGCCGTCAGCCTCGAGCAAAGCAGCGGTTAACTCGTCATTTTCAGAGAAAGATTTGAGAGGGATGGAGAGAATGGCATCCAACTCAAGATCCAACTTGTCTGGACTGGCAATTGTAAATTTTATAAGAATAAAGAGAAAAATCAAACCCTAGCGCCCTCTCCCCCTAAGTACTGTATGCTTGGTCGTCGACTTCTTTTTTTTTTATGCACACTGCTCTCCGCTTGCTTCATTTTCCGTTCTCTTCCCTGATTATGGTCTTTTTTTTTTTCTTTTTCTTCTTCTGGTTTTTTTTTTTTTTTTTTTTGTTTTTTTTTTTGTTTTTTTGTTTTTTGTTTTTTTGTTTTTTGCAGGTATGATCACAGGCACCATTAACAAAGATATGTTGCTCTTTTATCCAAGACGTGTAGAAATGAGTCCGCAACTCCTGTCCGTCGAGCACTCTTTTTACTGAAGTAAGCTGTCATACGGCAAACACATCTTGTTCTAACAGCACCTTCGGGACACGTGACTGATGCACTTTCGAGTCCCCTTTGAAAGCTGTCGCCGTCGGGTGTGAAACCATAGTGACAGGCTTAGATTAATGGCTGCCCTTGATGCCGTTCGGGTAAATAGCTGCTTTTTAGGCCAATGAATACTACTGTATGTTGGAATCTATATATCATATTTGTCCATTGACAGGCCTTCAAAAAATTGCAACCAAAAGTGACCACGGTTGGAGAGCAATATTGTCATTCCGGCCAACAATGTGGGCGATAAGGGCCTCAAATCTTTCAGCACCAATTTCTCGGAAATAATTTTTTTTGTTTATTAATGAATTTTGTAGACAGCGTTGATTAAAAGCTAATTGGTCGATCTGCTTTAAATAATGGTCTTTTGAAAGATAATTATATTATCTAGGAACTTTTTTTTTGTTTTTCCGTCAGATGTTTCCTTCCGACACTTTTGTAGCTCATAAAAAGAATTTATTGTTTAAATGATGATCAAAGCATTCAATTACTTTGTAATTATGTATTTATTTGTAAACAAAAATACGGTTCCTGCATATTGGTCTATACTTTTATTTTGCACATGTAAAACACTTTTCCATCGATTATTTTTTAAGAAATGCAAACAAAATGCGCAATATGATACCCTCTAGTAACCTGGATTATAAAATCCTTTAAAATAATCGCACCGATATGAAACTTGTTTCTAACTAATCTATGTATCCGTACAATAAACGAAATATACAGTTTTGTGGTAGGAATGTGAAACATTGTTCATCTATGCAACACCAAAGTCGCTGGATTGTTGCGCTCGGCTCTGCCACCTTAATCGCCAGTTGCTTGATGTATGCTATTATATTCTGATAGTGGTTCCTGTGACCCCAACCTCCTGTTGTCCAGCATTGCCAAATAGGAACTGGTGGTGTGCTTGTCTTGAAGTCTGGTTTCGAAAACCGACACCAATATGTCAAAACACCGCATTGTTTCATTGGTCAGCTGGCTGAATACATAACCCTCAAGTAGAAGTTGGAATCTATTCTTGAGCTACTTGTCAAGCAAAGCAGTCTTTCTGGTGTGCAGCGATTGCACGCCTCTGCTAATGACTGAAGACGTTTCATAAATCCATCGCATGATGTCTTATCATCATAAAAAGTTCGACTTGGCAAGGGAATATCATATAGTTGCCTAGTACCATCCCCTTTTACTGAAGATCTTGGAGGTATAGTGAAGAAATCCACGTTTGGAGTAGGCAGTGATGTTTTTCGAGACTGGGTACCGCTCCTTAGTGAAAACTTGTGAGATGCTGTGAAAAAAATCCACATTTGGAGTATGCGGAGGCATTTCGTGAGATGCTGGTGCATTGCATCTATCTATAACCTCCAGAACTGGGATCTCTTGATCTATTGTGCCGAGGCCTGCAGAAGTAAATGCTGGTTCAAATGGTTGGAATCTAGGAACTGAGCTGAATGCTGCCTTTTATGTTTGTGATTCCCCACTGGTAGTGCATTGGTTTCTTGACATTAGTCTGGTCTCCATAGCCTCCATCTGTGCATCTACTTCTGTAAACCTAGTCTCATCCATTTTTCTCTAGAACTCTAGACATTATTTTTATCAGTGTGGTCGGCCCTTTCTTATGCCTCAGCAGCAGCTGACTGTGCAACTTGCTGCTACTGCCTCAATTGTGTAATTTCATCTTCTGCGTCCATATCTGGAATAACCCCATTAACTGCACTGGCTGCCGAAGACTGTCTATCTACAGCTTGGCTATCTTTGTCTTTCCTTGGACCCATAATTGTATTCAAATGTAAGTAATTGAAATGAAAGCAACAGACTTGCAAAAAAAAAAAAAAAAAAAAAAAACAGTGTGGTAGGTAGTTGCCTTACCAGCCACATCAGTTTTTCTTTTTAAACTTCAGTATATTTAGCTTCTTGGAGCACTATTATTTCCATAATGTCAACCATAATCAGGAAACACGTATTTTGAAGCAGCAATTTGTTCATTTCACTTATTGTTACAATAAATAATTCCAGGTTCACCAACTCCACATGTGTCATGTAAAAATGCCATCAGCTGCAGGACGTGTGAGATGTACTGGATATCATTGAAAATTCAGTCAATGTGGTGAACATATTTATTGAGTCCGTTCAAGTGGGTAGTGTTCTTCTCTGTTACACATTGTGTGTGATTATGAGTCCCACACATGACAAGACAGACAGCTGGTTGCTAAACATACTGAAAGCTCCCCAAAAAGAGAACCCCATAGTTTAAGTTGTGTTTTATATAATGTGTAGCGTGCCTCACATCCAACTAGATGAGCATGGCACACCGCACCCTACCCTGCATTCTGCATGCCTAGCTAGATGAGCAAGGCATGCCTCATACTTTTATTTGAGGTTAATTTGACATGCATACTGTGGCAAAATCCTTGTTATAGTCTGCAATAATTTTGTATATTCGGTTGGACATTTAGCCGACTAATTACACACTGATAGCTTTTAATTGCCGGGGAAAACTTAAAATATATTTATATTCAATAAACAAATTGTCATCCATAGGATGCAACAATGACAAAACAATCCAGCCAATTACAATGTTGCAGTATTGACGCTTTCAGAGAATCCATGGTAACTACCACTAAATGTGAATAGTATTAAATACACCTCAGTTGAATGCATTAGATGCCATAAATTTGGTCTGAAAAGTGTTCGATATTGAAAAAAAAAATCTCATCCAATATCAAAGAAATTTCCAGAAAATTGCTTTCCTTTTTGTAAATGTTCAGCCTGTTACTTTTGCTTAGGTAATGTGGTGCAAAAATACAAGCCAACTTTCATGATATGTAATTGAAAAGGAACATAGGGAAAGCCTACAGAAGGGTACAGATGGAGCAGAAGTATTACTGATAGGATAAAAATGACAATGGATTCAAATATTTTGAATGTCTATCGTCGCTCTGAAATTCGGTCAAAACATCTTAAACATTTTAGGTTATGATGAAAATAAATTATCCTTTTGCATTCTTTTTATTCATGTTATAAGTTGCAAATATTTATATAACTCTGCTAAACTCAGCATGTATCCTAATTATAAAACTTTGATATCTTCATACGGAACAGTTTTGAATTCCATTTTTGGATTTAATAATGATTTTGGCTTGAACAATTCAATTCTACCCCTATTATGTGTGAGTGTGTGTGTGTATGTGTGTACGCATGTATACACACACATAGACAGCTGACTTATCGTTTGCTTATTTACTTTACTTCGTAACGTCACCTGCCGTAATATATGTGTTCTTTTGTCTTGTATGAGGCACCGATGTCTCGCATTCAAGAACCCTTTCGCAGATCTTCTGAAACTTTATGAAGACACAGGTTATCTGTGTCATTACAACTTCTTGTTAAATGATGAAATTTTATCAATTTTTAAATATTTTATGCTGGTTTTCCGGATTTTAAAGAAATATCTTTTTCTCTGAAAGCATACAGCTAATTGCCTCAAAAGTGCCAAGGGGCATTTTGCAGTATTGCTAGATATTGCTGTTGTTGGTAAGGTGGCTGTGTGATTTTGTTCTAATTTTTCGAAGATCTCTTTTTTTTTTTTTTGGTGTGTTTTAGGTATTTTCGACTTCTTCGCCAGATTGAAAGTACATATATGTCCCAAAATCTTAGCAATTTAGTCTGAATGGCCCATTTTGTTACGTATGATTTTTTTGGTAAGGATAGTGCAATCATTTGCATTTTGTTAGGATTTTGGCAAGTGTTGGTGGGCGTTACAGCAGAATTTTAGAAATCACAAAACTCTCTGAGATATCCCGGCACCGCAAAAAGGTAGTATGACTGAAATTTTGTACTTGATGTATGATAAGTGACCTTGACCTTTTTTCTTTATTAGGACGTCATCTTGAAAAAAGTTGTTTATTCAATAATCGAAAAAAAATCAACCGATTTGAAATGTATGTGGTGGAAAGCTGAACTTTAGCCACCCATTTGCCATGCGCGCTCCTTTTACGTAAAGTTTAAAGATCAAAGTCCTATGGTAGTTTGAAAAATATACGTTTTTAACCTCATAAAGTTTGTACGTGCGAAGTTTCAGATTTGGCTTAGGTCTGTTGGTTTACTTTAGTACGAACACACTTCTGTATTGAAGTTAACCATATGATAATTGGTTAGCGACCTTGACCTATATGGTCAAGATCAGAGAAGTTAAAAGTCATACCTCTGAGCTGCTAATTACCTTCACAATAATATTGCACGGGTAGAATACCCCTGGAATATATTTTTCTGTTGTATAATAGATTTGTTTGGTTCCTCAATAGGTCAGTATTGACCATTTCCTTTTAATAAAATCTTTCGTAGTAGCATGGGCTTGCATGAGTTATCTGTTTAAGTTTCCGCTTCTGGAAGAATGGAAGACGCATGCGCGGCAATAATCCTATTAAGATAAAATCAATCAAAACAAAATCTGACCTTATCAGTGTGGGGTTGTTTTATGATATACTGGACAGTTTGATATTATATTCAGACATTCCATAGCCCAGCTTAAGCTTAGGCAGTCTTTTAATGAAAATGTCTGTAATAATTTCCAATACTGTCAATTTGTATGTTTAATATTAACAATGTACACCTTCACTTGTGGCCAGTACTTACTTATTCGGTTTGGTCATTTCATAACAATGTGCACTCTGTCAGTACAAAATGGTCAAGCAATATCTATCTACTGAAATGAGCAAGTGCAACGGTTTACCCCTTGTCCCCCTTGATGCACAGACTTCACACACACGATTTGGTGGTTGATTTGTTCTGTTGTTGTGTTTTTTTCAATTCTTTCCCTTTTTCTCTTCTTTCTTGGAGGGGGGTAAGGTCTTAAGGGATGTAACACACACACACACACACAAACACACACACACAGAGTGGTCCCTGCTCTGTATGTGGTCACATTTTTTCTTGCCTGAAAGCTTGGCTGCATATGGCAGGTTCCATTACATATGTGTAGGTCTTATACAAAGACGAAAGTAGACATAAAATGTATATTGTTGCAGGTGATCTCTCTCTCTCTCTCTCTCTCTCTCTCTCTCTCTCTCTCTATATATATATATATATATATATATATATATATATATATATATGTATATAATAGGGATCGATTGAGTTGTTCAAGCCACAATCATTCACTGAATGAATTTCAATATGTTTTATAATTTGAATACATGCTGAGTTAAGCAGAGTTATGTAAATATTTGTAGCTTATCACATGAATGAAAACAATGCAAAAGGATATTGTCATCATAACTGATTATGTTTAAGATGTTTTTGACAAAATTTGAGAGACAATAGACATTTAAAATCTTTTTTAATCCATTGTCATTCTTGTCCTCTCACTGAGTTTTCTAGTCCATGTGACAAAGATATTCCTTCTAGAATATCCCAAGACAGAGCGAAGATGAACATATATGGAAAAGAATTGCTAAATTTATGTAAGTCTGCAAACTTGATTATATATAATGGTCGGTTTGGCCCAGATAAAGGTATAGAGAAGTTCCCTCCTTTTACCCCTCGTGGACGAAGTGTTGTTGATTACCTGATGTCCAGTCGTTCATGTCTTAACTATATATCTTACTTTGAGATCGACCCGCTTAGAGTAGAATCTGATCACTGTCCCGTTGTTTTTAATTTGAAATTTGGACCTAAATGTAGGCCTTCAGTACAGAAATCTGAGATTGAAGGTCATACGTTGTAGGTTCTCATATTACA
This sequence comes from Hermodice carunculata, assembly GCA_964020975.1. Classification (NCBI taxonomy): domain Eukaryota; kingdom Metazoa; phylum Annelida; class Polychaeta; order Eunicida; family Amphinomidae; genus Hermodice; species Hermodice carunculata. The sequence continues at coordinate 208,306 of CAXHWN010001937.1, read as the reverse complement.
AATTGGATCTACGTGTATTTTTAGTTACTACAAAGAATTGACTACCAATGTCGCTTAAAAAAATGGCGGATTTCCTAAGTATGCTTTCCCCTGAAAATACAGTGGAAGATGTCTGTGCTGGGTTTTATAGACTCCGGGCAATGTTATTAAAAATGCTCCCCAGGAATGCAATTTGCACTCAAAAACAAACTTAACATCAAATCGCTGGTTTGACAGTGAATGTAAGGCTTGAAAAGCTCAAGCACATAATTTTGTAAAATGTAATGACTTATCTGACAAAAATAACCACTCGAAATTTAACTAGGTACAAAAAGAATATAAACTAGTGGTGCCGAGAAAACGAAGGCAATATATGTATAAAGTAAGGCTTAAGTTCGAAACCTTGCATTCCAACAACTCTAGCAACTATTGGCGTTTTTTAAAAGGTTTTTCAAACAAGAAGCCTAGCAATGAAAGAGATTTGCAAAACTTTTATCATTTTTTTCAGAGTCTACTTCCCCACCTGCTAGATAGTACTTTGATATACAATTTATGGTGGATATTAGAAATGCTAATTTGAATGACGTATCAGATATTCAAAAAATCTGAATAATACGAGAAATTCTTAATTCTTTTATAACTGAAAGTGAATTTAAAACACATTTAAGAAATCTTAAAACCCATAATGCACCAGGTAGAGATAGAATTGGTGCCGAATATCTAAAATATGCAGAGTCCCTCCTGTTTTTCCCACTTCTGTGTCCTTACGATTTTAACCTTAAATGTGGTAATTTCCCTGTTCAGTGGTCAGACGGCATAGTTAAGCCGCTTGACAAATCTGGTAACAAGGCAGACCCTGCTAATTACAGGAAAATAACTGTGCTTGTCACATTGGGAGAACGTTTTGAATCTGTACTTAATGGTCGACTGAAATCGAAGAATAATATGTTTAAAGATGATGATATGTTCCGAGATGGTTTCTGTCAGATTAAAACAAGAAATGATAATGCTTTTATTCCGGTACGCCTCATTGAAAAGCAAAAACTCCTTGGTAAACGTTTGTATGTATGCCTTGTCGATTTTCACCAAAGCGTTCGCTTATGTTAACCGCGGTGCTCTCTTTTAATAACTCCGACAAAGAGGTATATCTGGAAATTATTTAAATGTCTTATGGAATATGTTTGGTAAATCTAAGAACAAAGTAAATTGGCAGGGCTTTCTAAGCAAAAGCATGAATTCCCCTTATTCATCAGACAGCAGGTCAGATTAATTAAATATTGGTTGTATATCTTAACACTGCCATCTTGACAAATATGATATATAGATTTCAACATAGAATAGTATTTATTGGCCTAAAAAGCAGCTATTTACACGGACAACATCAAGGGCAGCCATAAATGCAAGCCTGTCACTATGGTTTCACACGCGACGGCGACAGCTTTCAAAGGGGACTCGAAAGCGGATCAGTCACGTGACCCGAAAAGAGCAACATATCTTTGTTAATGATGCTTGTGATCATACCGGCAAAAAACAGAAACAAAAAAAAAAAAAAAAAAAAAAAAAGAAAAAAAAAAGACCATGATCAGGGAAGAAAACACAAAAATGAAGCAAGCGGATAGAAATGTGCATGAAAAAAAAAAAAAAAAAAAAAAACTTGACGACCAAGCATACAGTACTTGGGGGGAGAGGGCGCTAGGGTTTGATTTTTCTCTTTATTCTTATAAAATTTATAATTGTCATTCCAGACAAGTTGGACCTTGAGTTTGATGCCATTCTCTCCATCCTTCTCAAATCTTTCTCTGAAAATGACAAATGAACTGCTGCTTTGCTCGAGGCTGACGGCAGTATGTCTTGCTTTTGACATTTTTTATTTTGTGAAAATAAGTTGTAAGATTGCTGGACAGAGAGAGAGAGAGAGAGACAGAGAGAGAGAGAGAAAGAGAGAGAGACAGATAGACAGACAGAGAGACTTTCAGACAGACAAAGAGTACCATGGTCGCTATGTACATGTAGATGGCAGTCCCAGCCCTGTTCTATTTGTTTAAAAATATGTATATTTCCATTTTTTTCATGTTATTCCACGTACAGTCAGACATGTTTGTTACTTTCTATGTAAACAAAGAGAAGAATTTGAAGTAGGAAAGATGATTTGCTGCATAGCAATGTACAACTATTCCATAAAACAGGAGGAAAAGTTGGAATGGCATCTATATCTATTATAGCTTTGAAGTTATTCAAGATTTAAATTTTCTAATGGTGCTATTTAGCATAATTTAACTTGCTACAACTTTTATATTAAATTCATTAGGTGCGCAATGGGCAACAACCCCGTAGTAAAGGTTGGAGTGACATCTCTATGTATTATAGTGTTGAAGATATTCAGGATTGAAAATTTCAAATACTGCTAATTAGCATAATTTAAATTGCTACAACTTTTATTTTTAATTCATTAGGTGCACAATGGTCAATAACCCCCTAGAAGAAGTTGAAATGACATCGCTATCTATAATAGTTTTAAAGATATTCAAGTTTAAAATTTTGAAATGCTACTAACTAGTATCATTTGAATTGCTACAACTTTTGCTTTAGATTCATTACTTGCGCAATGGTCGAGAAACCCCCTAGTAAAAGTGGAAATGATATCTCTATCTTTAATAGTTTTTAGGATATTAAAGTTTAGACATTTTAAATGCTGCTTATTAGCGTAATTTAAATGACTACAACTTTTTTAAATTCATTAGATGCGCAACGGTCAATAACCCCCTAGTAGAAGTTGAAATGACATCTCCATCTATTATACTTTTGAAGATATTCAAGATTTAAAATGTTAAATGCCCCTAATTTGCATACTTTTAAACATCTTCATTCCCCTGTTTAAAATGGTCACACTCCTTGTATGGAGGTACAAACATGCCAAATTTGGAGTTTCTATGTATAATAGTGTCCAAGAAAAAGTGTCGGACAAATTTGCTGGTAAAGAAGAAAGAAGAAAGAAAGAAAGAAAGAAAGAAACTAGGAAAGATGATTTGCTGCATAGCAAATCAGTGTGTGTGTGTGTCTCTAAAGCATATTCGTATGGTAATGTACAACTATTCCATAACAAAGGAGTAGAAGTTGGAATGGCATCTCTATCTATTATAACTTTGAAGATATTCAAGATTGAAAATTTCGAATACTGCTAATTGGCATAATGTAAATTGCTACAACTAAAGTTTTAGATTCATTACATGCACAATGGTCAACAGCCCCTTAGTAAAAGTTAGAATGACATCTCTATCTATAATAGTTTTGAAGATATTCAAGTTTAAAAATTTGAAATGCTGCTAATTAGCATCATTTGAGTTGCTACAACTTTTGCTTTAGATTCATTACATGCAAAATTGTCAGTAACCCCCTGGTAGAAGTTAAAATGACGTCTCTATCTTTAATAGTTTTGAAGATATTCAAGTTTTAAAATTTCAAATGCTGTTAATTAACATAATTTAAATTGCTACAACGTTTGTGTTAAATTCATTAGATGCGCAATGGTCAATAACCCCCTAGTAGAAGTTGGAATGACATCTCTATCTATCATATTTTTGAAGATATATAAGATTTAAAATTTCAAATGCCCCTAATTTGCATAATGTTAAACATCTTCATTCTTTTGTATGAAATGGTCAAACTCCTTGTATGGAGGTACAATCATGCCAAGTTTGGAGTTTCTATGTATAATAGTATTTGAGAAAAGTGTCGGACAAACTTTCTGGTAAAGAAGAACGAAGAAAGAAAGAAAGAAAGAAAGAAAGAAAGAAAGAAAGAAAGAAAGAAAGAAAGAAAGAAAGAAAGAATTTCAGGAAAAACAAAAAAAAAACATGTTGGGAGGTAGGATATTATAACTTTTATGTGAAAACACTGTATTAAAGACCCATTTTTTCACCCAAGGATTATTTTTCCACACGAACACTCCCTGTGAAGGACTTGTCCTCTTGGTCCTTGGCGCTGATAATTTTGTCAGCAGGATTTCCATGAATCAGCATCAATTTCCTCAGACATGACTGGCTTTAAGTTTATTTGTTTGTTTACTTATATGCTTGTTGCCTTGTGTACAGAGTTGAGTTCAAAGATCAAAGTCTAATATTTACCGTAAATATTATTATTAATGCAACATGTATTAAAATGTTCTTTCGAATACCAGTTTTACCTGTTTGCTCAATCTTGGTATCATGACCGTCCGTTAAACAGTGTAATAATAATAATAATAATAATAATAATAATAATAATAATAATAATAATAATAATAATAATAATAATAATAATAATAATAATAATAATAATAATAATAAAAAATATAATAACAACAACAACAACGAGATATAATAATAACAACAAGAACAATGAATTTGGAAAACTACCCCGTTACCACAGGGGCACCAATCAAGCGGGGTTATTTCATGGTGCGTCCACACATTTCCTTTGAATTCATTTGTTAAATACAAGTATAAACCAAAAAACAAAAAAAATAAAGTATTCAGTCGATTAATTCCGTTAGCTAACATGCGGGAAGGTGTTAAACGGAAGTGAACAACCGAAAGCACGATATTGCGAAAATAAGAAAACAAGAAAACGCTCATGCGAAAACACGAAAATGCGAGTGCGAAAACACGACATAATTTCTGTTGTATTTTCGCGGTTGTGTTTTTGCGTTTTCGTCTTCGTGATTTTTACTTAAGTGTTTTCGCTGTTGTGTTTTCTTGTTTTCGACCAAGGAAAAAAAAAACAGCAAAACAAGAAAACGAGAAAACGCTACTACGAAAACACGAAAATACGAATGCGAAAACACGACATAATTTCTGTCGTATTTTCGTTGTTGTGTTTCCGCATTTTCGCCTTCCCGTTTTTCATTTTAGTGTTTTCGCATTCGTGTGTCTTATTTTCGCTGTTCTGTTTTCTTATTTTCTTGCTTTGGCTTTTGCATTTTGATGGAGACAACATGGAAAAACATTTTAGTTGGCACTTTTGTGCCACCATATCTTTGAGAAAGCTGTTGCGCTGTTTAGCAACTCCAGTCCTTTTAAAAGTTGCATTGCTGAGTGCAACCAACAGAACCCTCGCCCTCACCTCCCAGGAGGAGGGCTGGGGAGCATGGCGGAGCGCTCCCATTATTGAGACAATGATAGTCATGGGCATCTCTGAGGCCCCTTTTTCAGCAATTTGAAATCCCAACACAAAGGTCAGTTACTTTGCCAAAAGCCACAACTAAGCACTGTCTCCCTTTTGTGGCTTCAAGTTTGCAAATAGTTTTCATTCTGATTTTTAACCGTATTTTCCTCTATTTAAGTGAAATCTTCACCGATAACCCCAGCAAAATAGATTTTATTAGAAACTGCATGGTATTTTCAGTTTTCTCGGAGTTAGAAATTAATAATTGTGTGGCCTTAATTGATAAAACCATCTCAAGCTACGACCAGAATACTAGAGGGAGCTCGATTAAAAATTTACTTGGAAAAGTGACTGAACGTTTAGGCCAAATGTCACAGAAAGCATACTTCCCTGACGTAGTGAAACAATTAACTGAGTTCACTAAAAGTTTTGCAGGATCTGTCAGCACGAAAGATGGAACACAAAATTCAAAACTGTATAAATGCGAGCGTTTTTGGTAAAAATAGGCGGGGGAAACATTTTTCCTTATTCAAAATATTCAAGATAGAATGATCAGATTTATGCCATTATATTCTGAACACATGTATCTACATAAATATCAGTGATATTTTATAAACGGAGAATCGTACATTCGATCACGATTGATGTTCCCCATCAAAAAACGATCCCTCGAGTGAAATAAAAATAGTAGCTTAATCTCAGCCATGTAAAATTTTGCTTATTCCATGTTTAATTGGGTATTCATCGCAAAACAATATGACCTAGGCCTACATTCAACGCCGACCTGGTGTCCTGGTTGTGTTTGTTAACGTTCGTTGCAATTATTCCACATCACGTGTGACGTATAATCAAACATCCGTCTCGCCCATTGGAATTATTGTGTATGTTAAGGCGCAATGTCACTGAGGCAGGGGCATCTCAATTAAATCGTGACAATGTTCAGGTTGTGATCCACAGTGCCTTAATACTTTTGAATTTCACTTTAGAAAATGATAATTCAGCCTCAAACATATAATAAACATATCGATTTGTTTACAACTGTGATACATAAATTCAAACAAAAAAACAAAACAAAAGCAGGTGTTTGTGCCAAATTTGTAAAGTTTGCTGATTTTTAGTCCATTTTAGATGCGGATATGAAAAGAGGAACTGATCATTTAAAAAAAAATACCTGATATGTTTTGCTGTAGGGAATGTCTAGAGTGAATCGATTTTTATTGATTAAAAGCACAAAATTCGAAGTTTAGAGAAATATCCATGTAAAACTAGCATTTTAGAGCAGATTAATATTATCAGTAATCAAAATCCAAAGTTTAACATGGTCCATTGACTCCCGTATGGGCAATGGGTGTATTTTGTAATCTCCGAAAGATTGTATTGGGACTAGTACTACTAAACGTAGACATATGGCAGACAACACATACAGTTTACTAAAACGTCCTTAAATAGCATAATGCATTCCGAGCCGGAGAGCGCATGGCCACAGGGGAGCTAGTCGTGGCCAGTAACTAAGTTATTGACAACAAATCAATGTTGATTATTTTCCAGATTTGTCACATATTAATTGCCTGCTTGACGCCTTGTTACTGAACACATCATTTTGATGACACAGTCGTCAGTGTCCTATCCTAACTTACATAAGTTTATCAGCGACTTCTCATAAATGTTACAGTCGAATATGTGAAGATGAAGGCTGTTGCAAAATTAAAATACGGGGTAATCTACAATTATGTTAATTTGTTTTTTATTGTTTGGGCGATGTTTTTGGCTGATTGTGATTTTTGCCGTCGTGAGAATATGTATTCTCATGACACTTAGGAATAAAGACATGGCAGAGCACCATTTACACTGCTGTAATAAGTCGGGTAAGCATGCGTTAAATTTGCCATCTTTACTCTTAAGTAAAACCACTAACCCATATAACGATACATGCGTTTTCTCAAAAGGGAAATTAAATGAAAGTACAAAAATGGACGCAAATCTATCTAAAGTTATAGAAAAAAGTACGGTAAAACTTAACAATACCTATTATTTTTTTGTATATAGCGAAATGGCGCATATTTATACGGTTATACGACTGTAAAAGCACCACACGCTATATTTGCATCCATTTTGCCTTTGGAATTAGAGCTGGGTTTTTTATTCATATTTGGAGGGATCCCAATATTTGGTAAAGTAAGCGTAACGTTCATGCATGGAAAACACAATCATTGGTATGGAGGGAAATCCTGAGGGCATTTTTCCATATGTGTGCTTACATCTAACCTATAAAAGTTTAGTGTTTGAACAAAAGTATAAACAGATTTTCACGTCTGTGTAGGTATGTGCCACTTGCCTTTCCTCTCACGGATATTAATGTTGACTTAAAATTAAGCTAACAAAGCTGATATTAAAAACTCACTATTCGCACTACAGTATTAGGCATTTCTTCGCATCAAGCGTCATGACTTATCCTTTCGTCCTGTGATATATTGTTTACGGATGGCTGATACTTTTCCATGAACAGAGTCAAGAGTGTGGTTATAAGAATTATGACTGGCTTCGCCATAACTCATCAGCATATATTTTTTGCAATCAATTTAAACTATCTTTCATAAGGTAAAGGTAAAGATTAATCGGTTGTTCCCGATGATAGTCGTTCTCCCCCCCCCAAAAAAAAAACAAAACAAAACCAAAACAAAACCTTTATCTCTCTCTCTCTCTCTCTCTCTCTCACACACATATATATATATATATATATATATATATGTATGTATATATATATATATATATATATATATATATATATATATATATATATATATATATATATATATATATATATATATATATATATATATACAGTCATGTATATTCATGGGTTTTAATCTTATACCAGATGCGCTCAGGACTGACGGAAATCATAAATTCAAATCAATTGAACATCCAGCCCAAGTTAGCAAATAAATGGATCAGTGCCACAAATACATAATGCTGGAGTACATTTACAGATGATATTTTGGTGTGAAAAATACAAAATCTTGCGGAATATGCTGCAATTTATTTGACTCATTCAAAAGGCAATAATATATTTCTAATTAAATTTGTTATGATGTGATATGTATGCACACGTATTAGTTTCATTTATACACATTTTCATTTTACATTCAGTCATTTTTTGCTCGAATGTAAGGTCAAAAATGTAAATGGATTGTCTTGGCACTTCCCATACCAAATGTCCCAAGGACATCAAAATCTGTCGACTGACAGGTCAAAGTGACATGAACCAAATCCAATCTGACATGCATGGCCTGCTTGTACATGTATGTATACTTGAACAAAATGTGTTTATATGAAGACCTTAAGTGTGGAATTTTCACATTAAGGCATAATAGCTGAGAAATATGAGTCAATATGGATCAGTAAATACAACAAGAACAGTTGTCTGGAACAGATTGGAGACCCTCACTGGAATTTGCAAACACATGGGTGCTGGTGACATTGAGAAAGAAATAAAGATAAAAAAAACCCTACTCTGATCAACATGGGGCTACTACTGAGAGTATGAGTGGTCTGTGAATATGCGATAGTTTGCTCACACAGTCAAGCAAACTGAAAACAGTTTACCTGTGAACTTTCTTCGAGGTATATCTAAAAACATCGTGTGCAAGACAATCATACTTTGAAATCACCTAGGTCATAAAACAAAAGGTGAAAACTAATCAAGATAAATTAAGGGAATCTTCAGACATAATTGGATTTTTTTGAAACCCCTGTGTGCATGCATATGCAGTCATTATGTCAGTGTAATACTGTATGAAGGTTTTGTCTTTTTCTTGCCTATGGTTATCACTATCAGTTTTATACACATTCCTAGAAGTTGACACAATTAACTGCTGAATTCAACAACATATTAAAAGTACTGCTAACAATTTAGCCAACCTGATCGTTGCTCGCTCTGTGATATGCTGTATCATGTTATTGTCAGCATTTAACTTAAGTTATTTCACTTATTCTTTTTTAACGATCTCTGATAGATGTCTTAGTTTATAGTATAATTCTTTATGTGTATTTGTTTATATGATTATGTACATTTAACAATTAGTAATTTATTTTAGCGAGCGTCAGCGAGCTCTTATCTTAAACACATGTGAGTATAGGATATAACGGACAGTAAATTATTCAATCAGAAGAGTACTCAGTATCTGTCCAACGAAGTTGATTTTCTTCGTTTCTCATACTTACCGGCTTTTATGGAAATCATGTCAATAATTCATAACTGGGCTTCAGAAGACGTTGTCGGCAGAGTGTAATAAAAGATAACGATTCACCGACTTGCATCGTTAACACCACGACGGAACTTGGACCTGGCAAACAAGCTTCCGGGGCTGGAAATGGGTTTCCGCGGAATAAAAAAACTTGACAGGTGTGATGGTAATCTAAATAAACATCCGAAAGTTTGTAGTATTTGCTGCGCATGTTGCGTCTCACGTTACTAATATCTGCACACTGTGCAGTCACCAGGTCGCTTCTCGGGGCCTTCTAGATCGCAACTTCCAGTCATACTTACCCCCCCCCCCCCCAAGGGGCCCCATAAATGCCATGTTGCCAAGGCCTGCTCCGATTTTGGTGTTGCCGCACGACAATCCAACAATCACTCTCTGTACGCACTACGTCTCTGCCGCAGGATACAGCACTAGTACAATGGCTATATAAAATTCTTGGGAACAACACTTAAATTTGTGGAACAGTGTCTAACAAAAACAAAGGCTATACGGCAGATAATTTCGTTCATTTGTTCAAGGTAGTACGGCCTCGCCTTTCTAGATTGGTTTTAGGAAATGGCCGCTAGAGGGACCTAACGACCAGGTGATATGTACTGCCTGATCCACCGACGTTATTTATTATTGATACTTTGTAAAGCTGACGCTCGCATCTTAGCCTATGCCTACGACATATTAATCTTGCGTGTGCATTTTATTGTCGGTGAATAGCCTATGCCTATTGTATTTGTGTCTTTTTGCCCAGAACCACTTCCTAGTAGTCAATATCCTATTCCGCAGTTCGAACTCTTTACTCTCCATAAGCTAACCTGACCCTGTCTAACCTGTATATATATGGAATTACTATTGTCTATATTGCACACGTTCCTCTGTAAAATTTTGACATAGGCTGTATCAGCCCAAATAAATTAAAGGGTCTTCAGCGGGTAACTACTCAACATGTTTCGGAGCCTTTTACCCGTACACGTCTCTCTGAGTAGCGGCTCCTTGCCTAAGCTAAATATTCAGCAAAGACAACCCACATAATAATGAATAAATATGAACGTGGCAATTGATGAATTAGCTAAATATGTGAAGTTTTGCTTGCAAATGCAGAGCTTCATATCAAAGAAGAATACCTGTCAAACAAACCATAATTACCAAATTTTCATAGTACAGGTTCAGATAAGAACAATTTGACTTACCCCTGAACCAAAATGTACCCTTTCTAGCTGGACAGCTTTTCCTAGTAAAATCCATCCGCCAATGTTTAACTGAAGTGGAAACAAGCTGGGGCATTATATTCAGTCCCAGTGATTGTAAAATAAACAGTTGCAGCTAGACCACCTGTACAAACCAAGGAAAATCCTAACAAGGACTGCAACAATGTACATCCTGTACCAGAGAGGTAAAACAAACTCCATGATGACACCTACTCCTCAAACAATTAAGCTCTATTTAACTGCCAACCCTGAGTCAATGTGTCAACTTAATGTGTCAGGTTTGTGACACTTGAGAAAATACTGTCAATTTTGAGTAATTTTTTAAAAGTGAGTAAATGTGCATTTAGGCATGTCAGAAAAGAATGGAAGTCATTAGCATTTATGCCAAAAACATGCTATCAAAACAATTTTTCTTAACAGGATTTTAAGTACAATTAGGCAAACATGCAACTGTCGTAGGCCGCTTCTTCCTACCTGTAGCCCCTGGGGATTTACCTAACAGAAAACATGTAAGCCTAAAATGTCTGATAGTGAATATTAAAACAGAAAGATGCCAAAAGATAAAGTTAAGTAGCAAAACAGACTAGTCTAAAAACTGTAGATTATTGCAGCCAGACTTTCTAATAATCTTTGGATGTTAACAGTAGAATTATAGGGCAAGTCAGAAAAGAATGGAAGTCTTTTGTATTTATGTCAAAAGAATGCAATGAAAATATTAACCAGATATCAAGTACAATTAGGCAAGCTTGTAACTGTCGTAGGCCGCTTCTTGCTACCTGTAGCCCCTGGGGGTTTGCATCTGTCTTATATCTATGGCTTATATCTGTCTTGTAAAAACCGACGTTAAATAAAAGAACTCTAACTTGATCATACCATATTATGTGACCGTGCTCCTGATTTCACAAAAGGTTGGGCGATAATTTGAGATTGTAATACTTGGGACTGTTAAACACTGTGAATTCACAGATAACCGGCTACATGTATGTGATCAGAAGAAAAGAAACAGCAATAAAAGTCATAGGTACTAGACTGTTTTTCAACCTTTCCACTGCCAGGCTGATCCTCTGTTTTCGTAGAAACCACTACCAGCACTGCTGACGGGACTGTGGCCTTCTTCCTGCGTTGTCTTTGCTGGTGGGTTTAGCATCGGGTACCAGGTACACTCTGCTTCTGCAACCAGCCTCCTTCCTAATGACTGTTTCGAACAGGTTGGGGGCAAAGTGCACATTACGCGACACCCTACGGTTCGATGCATCGATGATCTCTTTGCCGAAACAAATCTTTCCTTCTTTCAACGGACCTCTGGATCCCGGGGGAACGTGTGCACACCTAAGCCTAAAGTGTTTCCGCACCACATAGCCAGACACCGACGGAGCATGGCATTGGTATGGACAAAATAAAATAATAGCAACAATAAAAGCTGAACAACAAAAATCAAAATAAAATGAATCAAAAAGACTCATCTACAAAGTTAATTTCCATGCATACTTAGAGATCTACAAAAAGGTCTGTCTGCTTTGAAATTGCCGCCACTGGCGAGGACACTTTCACGGAGTTCTCCATCTGACGTCACTTCCGGCAAAAAATCCAATTGAAATTTTCTCAGAAGACTTGAAAAACCTGGTGTTTGAATGCTTTGTACAGTGTCAAGAAAGAGGGAAAATCATGATACCATGGGTATGTTGTAAATGGAGTCACAATATGTCTAATTTTCATAGGTTAAACACAGTTTTAAGAAGGGTAATGGCATATTTTGGTAGATATACGTAGCTTGCGTATCACATTGGCGAGCTAGTAGTTCGCGTCTCCATACAAAATGAAGAAATTTTAAACTCAATACTTCCTAGTATGTAAACATGGCGGATACAGAACAGTGTTTACCTTTGGATTGTGAATACTTATAGCAGGTATATCTTCTCAAATGTCTCCTTCAGATGATATTTCGCTACAATAAATTGTCCGCCATTTTATTAGATAAAACCTTATTTACTCTAAATATTCTCCAGAACAAATAGTTAATAAAAATATTACTGATACTCAATAAATTCCACCACGGCAATGAGAGCAAAGTCACATGCAGAAAAGATATTCAAGAAATACCAAAACATGAACCTGTAGCTTTCCACACAATGTGAAGAAACTATTTTGATTTCTAACTTGAAACATTAAGTTACCCGTAAAAGGCAACTGTCGGTTTTAAACTGGTCCTCTGAAACTCTGAAATACTCTTCATGAACAACAAACTTAACATTTTTTCCAAAAATGTAGGCCGAACCACTAAAAAATAAAATGAAATAAATAGTCACTTGCATAAAAGATAAAAATACGTGGTAGGCCTGCAACATTTTGTGTTCCTGACTTGTCAGGCAACTGAGCTAACAGCAAACGAGGAAATAGGCCTATACATGGTTTTTGTTTTTGTTTGTTTTTTCTTTGGCATTTATGAATTTGAAACTTTAGAAAAGTCCAACCAAAGTGATCTTACAAGTGATCAGTTATTTAAACGGATCTCAAGATGAGGAGTCTCACAAGCTTTATGGATCTTCAAAACCCCACTATTTTCAGTTGTGTCTTTTCAGTTTTTGCATCTCATTGTAAACAAGGAGATAAAGTTATGGAATTTCCGTGATATCTTTTTTGCAATAACATGTGTTGGGATTATTAGAGTAAACATTTTACCATTTTATCTTGCATATATCCAAAATTTTACTTGCTGTCAATATGTATAGACTTATTACAGCAGGGAGGCATATTTCTCGTATATTGGGCTTTAGAATGATTTTTTTTTCAGGTTGGGCATAATCTTAATGTACATAAGGAGAGATGACACATTTTGGCCCATGAATAAATTTTATGGGTGGCACATCGATGGCAAACCCTTATACCCTTTATAAGTGGCCATAAGTACGAGACGCTAATTTCACAGCTGAATAGGGTTGACTGAATTTAATATATCGTGTACTAAATTGCTTAAAGACCTCAAAGATAAATAAAAGCCATCCAATATTTTATGGAATATCCATATTGACCGTACGCATATTTGGTAAAATTTTGTAGTTCTCTTTCAAATAATACAGTTATCCTTAACGTCACCAGTTGTGAAAAGCATGATTAAGTCTAATGAAAGAACTCGGCTTATCAACAACACTAGAGACTTGGGGTCTACGGCAAGTGAAGTTCCCTTGCTCATCACCCTTGGCCTTACCATTCATGATTAAAAAACTTGTTGATTTAAACAGATGGAGTAAATGTTCACCACACATGTTTACAAAACCGTCTCGAGAGCATCTGGGTTCTGTGACCTTGAAGACACCTATATATGCATTAGGCGATGGCACGTGATCTGCTTGGTCATGTACAACATAACTGGGACAAGATGTGGTACGTACATTGAGGTTTGTATGTAAGCCTTTATTTTACCAGAGAGTACACTATTCAGCAGGTGGTGGTTTGCAAAGTGACTCTGATATAAAACAAGCAGCCAGGCGGGACGCAGATGAAATATTGATTTGCAAAAAAGTCAAGACCTTTTAAAAGCACAGTTGTTGGTTGGCAATGTCCATATGCTAAGGGCAATAACTAAAAACCGGAAAATAGGTCTGCACTTAAGTTGCAGGTCTTACTTTCCCTCTGAGTCTTGATGAACTTTTCCAGTGAGGGCTTAAAACATGTTATTCTCTTTGCACTGTTGCCAGTAGAGAGTTCTGGTAACTATCCCCTTTGTATTTAAAAGTTCTCTTGAAGCCATATGTCTTTGGACAACATTTTACAACATCTTAGTTTGTGATTGCGTACAATGTTGACGTGCAACTCTTTGAAACTGCTGTATTTGGTAGTTAGGAGCGATCCAATTTCACAATTTAACCAGTGTGATACCTCAGACAATAAAAATTTTACCTTCAGTACAGTATTTTATCAAATGAAATAGCGGATATGCCATTGATCCATTTCACTCGATGCAATATCATGTGAAGATTCAGGAGGAATATAGACTATACCTAAATAAACATCATATTGTGATCCATTAGGATTCCCTTATATTGATAACCATTTCAAGTTTCAAGACATGCATCAATGGTTTACAGTAAAGTAGTAAGATGCCACCTGAACCACGAGTTGCTTTGCTATACAAATGTTTACTATTATGCACAATGAAATAATACTCTTTAAAAAAAAAACGGATGACTTTATCTTCTGCATTAATTTTTTTTGGGATAACCACGTTTCTTAAAAACACAAAATATCAAATTAAATAACCAATCGATAAAATCATTAGAGCACTTATAGCAATTCGTATCATTACCGTTCAATTTGTATACTATACAGTTAATACTTTAGCCTAGTACTTTAAGATCATTCAATTCCAGCACTTTGGTCTTACTCTGCCTATTCTTAGGCATACATGGCTTAGTACGCTCATGCATATTATTGTCAACAACACCCTGAGGTCCCCAAAAAGGGTACAATGCTGCAGGTTGCGCTTAAACATCACTGCAGTTTTTTGGGGCTTTTTTGTTTGCGGCAAATACAAAGTTTCTCACCAGCCTGATCTTGCCTCCAACTTCCATGTGTAGACCATTGGTCTCAAGTAAGTTGAAACTAATATTAGAGTGGCCTACAAATGTCCACCTGTGTTTTTCACACATAAGCCTTAAGGCTGCGTCAGAAACGTCGTATTGTGGCATCAGCTGCTTCCCTTAGCACATGGTTTGTTCCACAGTGGGCGATTATAGTATCGACACGTACTGGTATATTATATTTCAGTGCCACCTGTATCTTGTCTACTGGGACCAAATCTTGACTTGATGATTAGGTGTTTGGTCCCTGCAGCTGTAGGCCTACTGCTATCATTATACCTATCTCGAGTCCCTGTCGAAGGTGACTGCGTAAAAGTAGTACAAACATTTGCAGAAGGTTTAACTAGCCTCTCTCTATGGCTTCCCGCTTCATCACTGTCACCCATTTCTGTACTTCCCTGAGATACAAAAGCATCATGATCTTCTGATGTAGGTCAATTTTCATGAGAGATAGGTGTGAAAACACCATTGGCTTCACTCATTGCTCTACGGTGGTCATTTTCTTTGGCTAATTGTCGTAGCTTCATTTTTGGGGGCTCATTACATTCCACCACTTTATGACCCAGTTCTTTGACCATGTCCATATTACTGGTTTGTGAGCGTTTCAAATCATTCTCAATTGCGTTTAGAATAGTTAGTACTTTACGATATAAATTACAGGGGTTTCCTCCTTAGACATACACTTTCTATGAAACCATTCCATACAAATTATGTATCTGACCATCTCTCCTGCGTTTTTATGAGCCATTGTACAATCGGCTGTGGATTTTATATCATTGGTCTCACTTTTGTGAACACCTACACTTTTCTTCTCTTTTGGTTTCTTCGGTGGAGCGGACTCAATATTCACAGGGGTAGGCCTATCTATACGCGTACTGACAGCTTTGCTTTGTTTTTATTTATCTGATTTAAGTCTCACGCTAATTCTGGTTTTCTTTTCGTTTTGTTTAGATGACCCGTCTGCAATATCTTTGGCCACTTGTTTTGACTTACTTTTTCATTAATTTATCTGTTTCAGTTCCGCAATGGAGCTATCTATCCCGTGTTCACAACCACTAATTGGTGATGAACTCTGTCCACTCTTTTCATCTCCTTTGCCTTTCTTATCGATTCATTAGAATGCACAGGTGCAGAAGTTACATTTGCACCATTGGGTAATAGTTTGAGCACGAGATACGCTGCTGCACCCAGTTTCAGCATCAGTGGTCAACACTCCCGAAGCTGTGCCAGGATCTGGATTTACATTACCAGCAGTGCGGTTCAATAGACCTGTTCATACCGAGTTGTACCGAACTTTTTCGGACCGTGATTAATTATGCAATCCATTGTTGGCCTGATTGTCCAATCAGCAAGTAGCCCAGTCGGGCCCACACCGTCATATGTTTATAACGGGTGCCACCACAAGCGCTAGTGAGTACAGCATTGATAGTGTGGAACAGTGCAAATCTTTTACCTAAATTGTCGCATTAGTGGTGAAATGTGCATTTATAGATTGCTGACGGTGTGAATTTTCGTTAAATCCAAGCACATCTTGTGTTTTTACTTTCTTATGCTTCCACGTTTAATCCGGCAAGTGTGGTCGAGCACAAAATGTAAACAAAGCAGGGTGCGCTTCCCGAGGTGAACCAAATAAACCCGAGTCCTATGAACAGGTCTATTCCCTTTTTCCTTATGTAGTATGGTGCAGTGTCAGGTACAGGGCTGTTGATTCGTCCATAATAAACTGTTAACTACTCTTATCTTTTCTTTTTACCTGTACCCTACATCCTTTCACCTGCAGAACAGAACTTTGTGATGGCTGTAATAATAATAATACTTTATTAAAACCCCCGAAAACGAGGAAAAATATACATACATCAAAATACGTTTACCATATACATCAAGATCAAACATGTAATAAACGCACCAAAATAATCAAACTACAGTACGACGGAACTCAAAAGAGGTTAAATTTGGTGTCTCCTCTGGTCAGGACCCGGTAAATACCAAGGAGGCCCTCACTAGCGGAGACACACACACACAGGACGAAGGCAGGGTCATGTGTCCTCGTGGTGGGGCGGGCACCACCAGGACGGACACCCGCGCCACCACTCGGAGATCCGACCAAGCAGGGTAACTAAGTAAAACTAAACACAAAGTGTTGAAATAAAATCTACGGTCGAACGTAAAGCCGAAAGATAACAGATTATGCACGACAAGCTTAAAAGGAGTTCACAAGCAGCGTTGCGATACGGTGTTCCCTGCTATTACGAATATTAAATTGAGAACTGTTAATTAAATATTTGAGAGAGTCAGCGACGCCATAAGGTACACTTGACAAAGTAGAAGGATTCGTAAAATCATTGGTAATAATAGACCAAGGTGATTGGCCACATGAGACTATCCTGCCTACGAGAGTACTTACATTGGAAGAACCGTCAACAATATACTTGCCCAGTAAATGGGAACAAAGAGATCTATAAGGTGAAGCACATTTAAAGACTCTGTTAAGTAATGAAAAAGTGTCCCTCAAGATAATGTCAGCAATCGGGGTAACATTTAAGGCTCTTAATAAATCAGAGTGGTGACAACGTTTACCAAACCCTAGAACAGATTTGAGTATATTACCCTGTAAAGAGTCAAGCGACTGTATCTGCCTTTTTGTTAAACATATACATTCCATGCCATAAGTAAGACAACGTAGACCAGTAGTCTTCCAAAGATAAGTTTTAGAATATGTGTCCAGTCCCGGGTAAGTAAACCCAGAGCTACTTAGTCCATAAATACTACGTCTGGTCGCGGAAATGCGGTCCGAAACATGCAGTTTATAACTATTGTCCCGCGAATACGTTACACCGAGAATGTTAATAAAGTCCTCCTGTAAAATAGTTCCACCATCCAGTTTCCAACAAGGGCTATCAGCAAACAATGATACATGTGATGACATACATTTGGTCTTAGTAATTCCAAAAGAAAATCGCCACTTTTTAGCATACCTGTCACATACATCAATCAGAGATTGCAACCCAGTTACACTTGATGAAAACACGGTAATATCGTCTGCATAAGCACATGTATTATATTTCGTGTCACCAATCCTAACACCCTGTTCAACAGAATCAAGGTTTAACAAGAGATCATTAATAAAAATGTTGAAAAGCTTTGGCGAAATTATGCTACCCTGACGCGTACCTCTAGTAACAGGAAACACAGTGCTTACGTCACCATTCCATTTGACTTTGGCTTTAAGTGATGAGTACCACCTAAATAGGAACATCCAATGAGATAAAGGCAATGCATGTAACAATTTATAAAATAATCCGTGGTGCCAGATGGTATCAAAACATTTGACAGCGTCAAGAGAACACATAAATAAGGGAGATTTGGCTTTGTGAAAGTAATTAACTACATCATGTAAAAAAGCACAAGCCATAGACGTGTCTCTGTGTTCCCTGAACCCGAACTGAGTCGGGGCAGCGCCATCAGTAGGCGAAAGGTAACATTCAAGTAGCTTGGAGTGTACTGAACTCACTGTGATAGGTCTGTAGTTCTGAGCGTTGTTAGGATTTAATGTAGGCTTTTTCAGGATGGGAACAATAATACCAACCTGAAAAACGCGTGGAACAACACTCCAGCGTAGAATAAAAGTGTATAAACTAGACAAGGTGGAACATAAAATGTCTGAGTTACCATATTTTAAGTGCTCCGGAAATATACCGTCAACACCAGCTGCAGTGTTACCTTTTAGTGACAAAATGAACTTATTCACTGCTTTAGGGGATACAGCAACATCATCAAAGGTATCCTTCATATGCTTTTCAAATATAGCATCCACCTGACACTTAATAACATTATGTTCCTCAGATAGATCACTGGGGTCTTGCATTATACCTTTAAAATGATCGGCAAACTGGTTAACATTAAGTGTGGAATCAATTTTGTTCCTCTTGCTCTTCTTAATAAAATTCCAAAAAGACGACATCTTACGATTTCTATACAGGCTGTTAAGGCGTTGAAAATCCCTGTTGACATGACCTTGCATATATTGCCTACTGTAACGGCGGAACATCTTTTTAATGTGTTTGTACCCTTCATACACCGCACCAACTCTAGGTTTATCATTAGTAACCCATAGATAATACCAGAACCTTTTCTTATCTCTCAAATAACTTAAATGCGGACACCAGTAATGTTTCGGTTTATAACGTTTTTTAGGAAGACAACCGGCTTCTGCGCATGCCTCAAGCATAGCGGCATTAATGTCCCCCAGTCTCTGCTCCACAATCCTCTGTGCGTCTTCTCGGTTACTTACACTAATATCCTCCATAATACCTATAGAACCCAACTTATTGACCAGTAGTTGCCTATATAAGTCATTACGCTCACTGTTCTTCCAGTTAGGAGGGAGAAAACTTACCACTGGATTAAAGCTTTTCATATGAGAGATTGAACATGATTGCCCAGACAATTGTACTTGAATGTGCAAACACAAGGGGAGGTGGTCACTTAAATTACCATCATCCAAAGGGACGATTTTATATGATTTGATGTGATCCATATCTCGGGCAAATGCAAGAATGTGATCCACCCAAGTGAAAGTCTGGTTACCATGGCAAAAATATGTGTACTTGACCTCTTGGGAATGTTGCATATCAACTGGGACCATGTCGTTATACTCTACAACATCATATAAAAGCCGGCTAAGGACAGTATACCCTTTGTTTCTTTACCAGTTTTTGCACAATTTATCTGATGTAGGTAACTGTGCATTGAAATCACCCAAGAATTTCACAGGTGCGACTGGAGCATATTGATCAACAAGAGATTGTAGGATAGTAAGAACTTCCACATATTCATTACTGCTTCCGGTTCTATGAAAAGGCATATAAACACTACTAAAAACATGAATAATATTACCAGTGGCATCGGAGAGAGCCATAGATACCACACGATCACTTTGCGTTTCAATTTCATGGCATGACAGATCACTAGCAACTTTACTTTTGAATATAAGTGCAACCCCGCCATAAGGGCGACCGGAGTAATCCGGCTCAGCGTCAACCATACCACTTTTCGCGAAAACCTTAAATTTAAAATCAGTAAACGTAGGTCTGTCATGGATAGCCCTTTCAATAAGACTGAGTTCGTGTGGTCTCAGCCATGTCTCGTTTAATGATAGCACATCACAGTGCTCCAATCTGTCAAGAATGTAAAAGTTATGAAAACCAATTGTTTGTTTGGGGTCTCAAAACTCTCTTGTATCTTTATACCTGCCATTTTAGGGTAAAGAGTAATAACCTACATATGTATGGCTGCTAATATTTGCACTTGTGACGTAATATACTATTTAATGTCTCGTCGCTCAAGTTAATGAATGTGTATCATAGTAGAATGATGTTAAACTTTCAAGTACCAAAACTATTGCCTTAATAGAGTCAATATGGTATGTCCAAACCTCACTTATATTTGTGTCCTACTAATGACTGTGGAGGTCTAAATAGAGGTATTTCAAATGACAAACCATGAGCAAATATTTCGAGGGTGCACCATGGTAATGCACAACACAAATAGATCTCCTGTTTGGAGCTAGGTCATGACCATTCTGTCAGGCGGAGTGTTGCGCTGACAGAAACCACTCGTCACAAAAAAGTCCTCCGGGTCCATAGCACAGTCTGAAAATCGAATCTGCAGGGTCTTTATGCTATCAATATTCTTGACCCGAAGTTGAAATTACTAAAAAGAAGTCTATAACTAAAAATATGTTCAACAACTTGCAGAGCTCCTGACTCTGACAAACCAACTTTACAACCTCTGGTGGCCTGTCTCTGAAAATATTAAATGAAAAAATTGAGGTATATCTGTCCTAAATGACCACATTCAGCAACTTCCATGTATGGCCATTTAAGACAGATACGACCGTATATGCTTGTTGATATCAAACACGTTTTTGTGCATACCTATTTGATTAAATTCAAAATTATTTTAAAAAATGGAAAAATAAATAAAAATTAATAAATAATGCTAACACAGCCTAATCCTTCCAATGCATGCAGTCAGCCCCTCTCCTGCACACATTTGACATATGCAATCCAGTATCAAGCAGCTGAAGGGCAGTCAATACCTTCCCAGGGAGGATGATATAGTAATTGTCTAACTCTTGCCCTTTCACAGGTTGTATATACATAAAAACGCAGGCAATTACAAAATGAAAAACTGAAACATTTGTAAAGGCAAATTGAACGTGCTCCCATTAAAAAAGCAGTGAAACTAGTTTAATGGCTTATGTTAAAAAACATATAAACGATTGCAGTGCTGCCTGGTGCATAGATTAGGGTTTAGGAATATTCAGTATCTCAATATCTGTATTTCTGTTTCCTGGTTTAGGAATATTTTAAGTATCTCAATATCTGAATTTCTGTTTCCTGAATTTCTTCTAATTTTATTGTGAAAAAAACCTGAAGTCCTGGGAATGGATAACACTGACCCTAAGTGCATGTTTCCATATTGTCTACTTCCTGCCTATGTACGCCACCCTAGCTTGCCCTCCTCATCTAAATTAGATTTTTTTTGTTTATTTCCATGCTAGAAAG
>CAXHWN010001937.1:97500-186375 GCA_964020975.1 Hermodice carunculata | reverse complement strand
TTTTCAGGCCACCAGCACAGCCACGAGCTCCAGCAGTAGTGGAATCAATGCGACCACTGTTCACCACACTGACACAAGTGACAGACAAAGAGCTTGTGGGGTCTTGTTCACTGGGAGCTGCACAAAACGCCAATAAAGCATTACATCATGTGGTGTGGACGATAGGGACACCCGAAAGAATGTCCAACTCAGGAGGAGTAGATGTGTACAACCCATGTGAAACAAATGGACTATATTTCATGTAACGTTACACATGCTGGGGTCCAAGTGAAAAAAGAAAACAGTCTCATATCAAGCGCAAAAAGTAATGAGTCGACTGTTGAGCAATAAATTTGAATGCCATCAAAGTGGCAACATTGGACATTACGTAAAAGTCAGTCCTAGTTTTTTGGACTTTGAGAATAAGATTTCCAGTGTTTCTGCCAAATGCGACAATAATTGACCTTGGTTTTTTTTTGGTTTTTTTTTTAAACATTTTTGTCATAGTGCAGATCCCGACCCGGGACCCCATAATTCTTAATAAATATGTCAAGTTTCATATCCAGTGCAAAACTAAAAAGTGGACTGTTGAACCATAAATTTGTGTGCTGTCACAGTCGAAACATTGGACATTGCAGTCTGGCAGACTTGAAAAATAAGATTTCCAGTGTCGCTGCCAAAGGAGACAATAATTGACGTTTTTTTTTAACGGTGCAGCTTTCAGACCAGGACCCTATGGTCTAGAAACAGTGCATTACCTGTATATATTTGTATAAAAAAGAATGGGATTTCAACAAATAGTCGTTTTTGTTGTCATGTTTTTCATGTAAAAACAGCTTGGTGGCCTGGTGTTTTCCTCATCGACATCTACAGGATAAAATGCCCCCCCCCCCCGCCCCGAAAAGGCCAGTTAGGAACAATATGGTATATTGTACAAGTAGTTCCTTACCAATCATTAGTTACGACCATTTCATAATTACATTTTTTTTCAGTGAACTGTATATCAGGGTCAATGATAAAATTTCAATGTAGGCATAAGTTTTGGCACCACAACAAAACTGCCCAGATATGCTATTTTCCCCTTTTCACCAAACTGTTAGTAGGTTTTCTTCATGTAAAATTTGTGGTAAAGTGTTATGACAATTTTGATATAGAATCTGATAAATGCAAGGATATAACAACAACATTTTTAATTTTGTGCAAAAAACAAGTTTATTGACAATATATACAACACTCATTTATCCGCTTTCACCTGTCCATCTCCTTCAGCCGAGTTGAAAGTGTTCGAAATTTTCTACCAATCCACAAGCAATAAACATAAACAAAAAGCCTCATCAAGCTTTGTCTACACCAGTAGTCCATATTTCACATGTCCATTTTCTAAACAGTCATAATGGCACGACAAAACTCTTCTATGGAAACCTCGTATGTTCCTGGCCAGATTTCCCCTTTGACTTGGTTGGGTAGCATGGTTCTTATCAGCGCAAGGACACATGGCGGAAAGGTGAATTGGCACTCTGCAGGTCCTATTTCCTGATCCTGAAAATGCATAATGAATTATATTATTAATTTATTTCGTATGCATTGTGTAAAAATTAAAAAGCATAAAATTGTGCCAGGACTGATTGTTGCATACTTTTTTTCAATCCCATGATCAGAAAATTTGACATGAATACCTGGATATATATAAAGATAATGAAATATTATGAGGACATTGTCATTAAATAAATACTGAGTACAGAATTATATAATTGATTTTTTTTCATGTGCATGCATAAAATTTAAAAATCTTGAAAGTGCCTGCATTGATTTGTTGCATAATTTCTTCAATCCCACGATCAGGGAGGTTGACATGCATACCAGGCCTTTTAAATTGGATATATGTGAAGATATTAAAATCTTATAATATATGTAAAGATACTGAAATATTATAAGGACGTTGTCATAATAAAACAATGATAATTCGTAATGAACCTGTTATTTCAAATTTGAAACCCATTAGGCAAATAATAATAATAATAATAATAATAATAATAATAATAATAATAATAATAATAATAATAATAATAATAATAATAATAATAATAATAATAATAATATTTTTGGTTGTGTATAGAAGCTGAAACACATGTCTCTGTCTGTCTTTTCCTCTCACTGGCACTGGACGATAGTGATACTTGTTTGTTATTACTGAGTAGTTGTCTGAAAAAGGAAACTCGTACCTTCAGCTGATATAGGCCCATGAACAGTAGTGCAACCACCGTATTTGTTTGTGGGTCTTGTTCTTCATTTTCATGTCGGTGATCGACATGACCAGCTGGTTGAAAAAAACCTCTGCATTGTACCTGCAAAAAGCATACAAATTGTTTACTAAGGACTCTTGATAATGGATCACCACAAAAGTTTGCAAAAAAACACATACATGTATCGAAATACACCTGAAACCACATTCCCATTACCGGTCAGCATTGCCATTACTACCTCAGATCTCCGTCTTGATTCGTACTCGAAGGTATAGGTTCCAACGGCCGCAGTTTACGTGACACTTACTTACGCAGTTCAACAAGCCTGCATGAAATGTATGACTTTGTAGCATTAAAACACCAAATTCTTTACATTTTCCAGTTGCCCGGTCCGTCGGCAAAGGGTTTCCGAGTGCACGGAGGTGCCGAGTGATAATAGTAGTATATGTACTTGGGGGTACTGGAACACGGGGGATGAAGACCGCAAAAAGCCTTTAAAACCTCGGGGCGTCCTCACATCAGTTGCCGTAGGTTGTCATCCCAGTATACACTTGGGGGTACTGGAACACGGGGATGGAGACCGCAAAAGGCCTTTAAAACCTCGGGGCGTCCTCCCATCAGTTGCCGTAGGTTGTCATCCCAGTACCTGCTAAGGGTTTTATGTAGTCGAGTGGTTAATCTCGTGGAGCCCAAAATAAGTTCCCTTAACTGATGAATTTATGAAAGTATCACCACCAGTTATCAGGGAATTATGTATGGCCTTCCTCGAGCGTGTCTCGAAGTGCCGCACTCCGCCCGCATTTGTGCGTGTGTGGCGACCGGTATTTCATATCATGGAAACAAGACATATAAATAACAGAAAGTGTGTGTGTGTGTGTGTTTATACACAGTCCGGATCCCCCGGTATTTTGTATCATGGAAACGACTCGGGTTGACCCCTCCCCATCTATCAACCTGACAAGGTAGAAGATGGTAAGGTTAACCGTTTCCATTACAAACTACCGCATTTATGTAAGATTTGCTCGATATAAAGCGAGGAACAGATCTTACACGTTGGGTATCAGTGGCTACCAACCACCTCATTGTCGTCCGGTTTTCGTTGATTTCCTTGAAGGAAAGTTTCACATTCCATCAGGAAAACCGTGGTGGCAATAAAAAACAAAAAGTCAGATGTACAAGATTTTAATTATACAGTGAGACCACGTTATAAAGACATTCAGATGTCTGACATAATGCACTTATCTGACGCATTTCATAGGGCGTTAACAGATTGTGTCTATAACGTGTTTTCACTGTATCTCTTTATTTCAATTAAATACAACAATAATGTCAAAATACAACAATCCAATTTTGGTGATATTGCAGTGTTTTCAACCATCACGTCTGTTTAAATGGGAAAAAGTCTAGGATTCCTATGGCCAGGATGAGGATATACAGCCGTAGGTTCGACGTTCCTTTCCCTGCGGCATTCACGTTGGAAATTTTCTCCAAAGTATAATCGGGCACTGACAGATTCATCAACTAAACCAAATTTAAACATTGTAAAACACTCTGGGCAATAATTTGTTGGATAGTCAGAGATTTTTGAGTTGAAGCACGAAATGTGAACTAAAGTAAAACAGCACGGCATGAATCTGACTGTGGCTTGCAGCCCCTCGAAAGCACTGTGTTTTGGGATAGCTGTCTTACAAATTGAACAGGTTGCGCCGTTTGGATGGAAAGACCAAAAATGACAACACTTTCTGTGATAATTTCGAATAAAATTCCCTAACAAACGCGTGCGCAAATGAGTGCGGGCGGTTACCAACTCTAAGACTTTGGATGGGGGGAGACCGTAGTGGTTGTAAAGAAATGTGAATAAATATTGTACCCTGGGGTTATCGGGTCCAAGCAATTCTAAAAAGGACACAAAAATGGTGTGCGCGGTGCGGTAATTTAGGTAATAGTCAAGGATGTTATCTAAAAGCGGGTCTGCTAATATATAACCACGTGTATGACCTCGCGCAAGTTGCTTGCTATTGAGGGGACAGGTTCTATACTTGGCGAGGTCAGATAATTTAGGACGCTCTTAAATGTGCCCGGATGATTAACCCCCGGAAGCGTGGGCACTCGAAGTACGAAATAGTCGTCACTCCGTGGTAAATGACTACTCATAGCCTGAATATAGTCGCTTAGTTTACACAAAATGTGTAACTGTGTTGTTGTCAAAAAAATCAAAGAAGTCATTTTAACGTAAGCTCGTTTGTGACAATATATTAGTGATACAACAACACCCGGGGAAATCATTTTGATTATTCATGGATATGTTTCATACTTAAATTGGCATGCACCCTATAAAAAATACAAGTTTCGGCAAGAGAGACACTGTGTCCCTTTGGTCCTATTATTGAAGCACTCAGCGTGCACAGGATGGAAACAGCATGGGGTAAGTTGAAGCGTTTTTGCGAATCCAATAAAAGAATGTTCAACAAAACTTATTTTGCCCGAACAAAAAGCACAAGCTCCGTTTTTAGGTGGACGGGTCAAATACATAGTGAGTCCGGAATTGTATTTTTTAATGAAATTTGTTAGGGTTTGCTCGCCGCAATCATAAATTTCTGCATAAAACAACCAGACAATTAGGTCGGGATATAGCCCAAAGTGAAAATTTAGGTGTGCAAATATAATTTGTCCTGCGGTTGAAAACAATCCAACATCACGCTCGACAGTTATTAACAGATCTACTACATTGCGGAAGTTTAAAAAGTGATGATATAAAAGAATATCAAGTAATGGTGAATCAAGATACATAGCTACAAAATAAAATTCCCAGATGGGAATATCTCCCATATCGGGAATGCTCTGTGGGTTTAACAGAAAATCTAAACAAGTAATAAAGGCGGACGGTCTGAAGGGGATAAACAGACCAACGGGAATTTTATATGATATCATATTTTGGTAACAATTTGTGAAATGCTTGTAAGCACTAAAATGTGTGGAATTTTGAGCTAGCGTTTCCAATTGGCGGTCCGTCAGGTAGCGAACAACAGACCTGGAGCGATGTTGTCTTTTGCGTTTTTTGATCTTTTTTTCTGGACATACAAGCGAAAGTGTTTTATCTTTTTTATATCCGAACCAAATATAAAATTTGTTAAACAGATATTTTGTAGCTATGTGGTCCGCACCATATGTTTTATAAAATGAATCAAAGATCTCGGATATATTATTTTTATTTAACCTAGCATCTAATGTGGAAATCAACCAACTATCCGCGGATAAAAATACTGCCGCGTGTAACACCTCGAGGAGAGGTATCTCGTTCGCCACCTGTCGAGGCTGGTCGTAATAGCCTAGATGGTAAATAACGGAGATTAAGGTTCCCGTGGTGAACGTTTCAAATGGTAAGGCCCCAGGGAGTGGGGGAACCGGCACCTCAAAAACACGGTCAGCAACACGCGGCAAGCTGCTGGCAATGTTTTGGAAGTAGCCACTCACCTTGCATAAATTATGCAAGCGTGCCTCGGAAATATACAACTTTCTTATGTCATTGATGCTTTCCATAGTGAACGGGAAAAATTCAAACCATTAATGAATAGCACACTGGGGCCCGTGTTTATGGTTACCACAATAAGTAACTTATGAATAGTAGAGTAAACTATATCGCATTTACCTATACTTGATCATTTAAATTTGAGGTACACAAACCCGTTGTTCTGTTATCACGGAGGGATTAAAGGCCAACACAATTAAGTGCAGCCCAACCGCCTTGTACCTGCCGGAACACGACGTGCAGGTTTTACCGTATCCCCGATAGCAGAACAACGAGCAATTTAACACTTAACGCTACAAACAGCATAAAAAACTACATAGAGTCAGGTGACAGCTTTCCTTATAAAGTCAGTATTAACATTGTCATATTATAGTCAAGCCTCCCAATGTTTTCGACGTGGCTTCTCGATGTCGAAGGTGTTCCTCGCTAACGCATTTACCTATTCCTAAACATTTACATTTGATGTACACAAACTCGTTGTTCTGCTGTCACGGAGGGATTAAAGGCCAACACAATTAAGTGCAGCCCAACCGCCTTGTACCTGCCGGAACACGACGTGCAGGTTTTACCGTATCCCCGACAGCAGAACAACGAGCAATTTAACACAAGCATAATTAAAATGTTTCTTAACGTTATAAACAGGATAAAATAATGTCACATGGCAGCTCTCCTTGTAAAGTCAGTATTAACATTGTCATTATATTATAGTCACATGACCGCTTTCCTTGTAAAGTCATTATATTATAAGTCAAGCCTCCCAATGTTTTCATCTTGGCTATTTGGTGTCGAAAGTTAAAATAGACCACTGGCTTCGCCAAACGCAGCACTTCCCCTGGCACTCTCTGTACCAGGGTCCGGATGTTCAGTTTCCAGAAGAACGGTGGGCGTCATGAATTTTTCAAAAATAATTTGGGCCACCCTGCTGTGGGGGGGGGCAAGTAGATTGGGTGTTTGCCCAGATTGTGCAGTACCACACAAATTGCACCTCTATAGTCAGGATCGATAACTCCGGCTAACACGTGCAGTCCGTACACAACACTCAATCCGGAACGCGCAGCAATGCGACCGTAACAAGTTTCTGGAAATTTGACGATTGCTATACCAGTTTGAACTTTGGCAATATTGTAAGGGTTTATATAAACTTCAGACAAGGAATACAAATCGAAACCTGCAGCGCCTGGACTACCGCGGGTTGGGATCCAGGCGTCCTTATGGGTTTTTTTAATGCATACGAATTCTTCGTGGTTGTTCGTGCTGTTTGCTGCAGGCGGCGTTGGCGGACATTCTCCCTCCTCTTCCTCCTCTTCTGAGTCTGAAGCAAATAGTTTTATATGTTCCACTCCATCCATTGTTAATAGCGGCGAAGCCCTGCAAGATTAAGATGAAGCTGGAATCTGTGCAATGTCGACGCCATCTGGCTGTAAATAAAATCAGGACTGACGACATCTAAATCTACGTTAAATTCGTCTTCCACAATTTGGTTTACTATTAAATCGTTCTCGTGTCTTTCATCTGTAAAATAGTTTATTATTCTTTCTAAACTTTCTCCCAAACTTTTTCTCCAGACATAAAATACACAATATTGTCCACAAACTGTCGATTTCAAACTTTGCAGTTGGGTTGCGTTATAACGATAATCGAATCTTAGCAGTTTTAAGAACCTGGGGAGAATGGGGGGGAGACCATAACTGTCAAAGTATTCATTTTCGCCTTCAGGGGTCAAGTACAGGGCGACCCAATGACTGCCTGCAAAGCGCGCGGGGTCGATATTGGCAACGTAACATACGGGTTTAAATTTTGGCCTCGACAAAGGAATTTGATCAGAAGGAAATACACCTTTAAATATATTTTGTGTGGTTTTGTGACCAGTGAGTATCCGCGTAATTGACACATTATTCATTGTAGTAAACTGTACCGTCAGAATCTATAGACAGAATGCTGTCATACTCGAAATAGCAAACCACGGTAATGCTAGATGTAGAGGAGTGATCCAGTTTAATTTCGAGACTTAGCTTTCCTTCATGCACCAACTGGAAGTGACAGTCATTGCTCAAGTCTGGCGTTAAGTCGAAGCCATAAATTGCATAGCCGTTTGGAAAATCTTTCTCAGGACAAATGTCCAGATCGTTATCTCGAAAGAGCTTATTTGAAGCCATCAGCATGGAAAAATAGGCCTGAAGATAGTGCTTTTTGCTATAGTTCATTTCTAAGCTATCGTACGGCAAAGCTTGTCCGTTAACACGCAGTGTCATCTGTGAAACGTTAAAATGCGCAAAATTAAATGGGGATGATTGATAACTACCGTGGAAGCCTTCTGACTTTACCAAACCGATAATCACTTTGCGAGGTAGAACACCCTCTAAAAGGTTATTTTCAGAAATGTCTTGTCGACCAGCTCCTTTTGTGAAAAATTTCATTTCAATTCGTCTCATTGGATATTTAAATCGTCCTTTTTGGAGAGCTAATTGATGTGCTTCCAAGACGCTAGCACTAATTTTTTCTCGCCTGACATACAAAATCGCAGATTCGATGGCTATTGCATACTTTTTGGAAGCAGATTTTGCCATTAGTGAGAAAGAAGGATCGGCCCTGTGCAGCCTAATTCTGATCGTCGAATTACCAGGGAGCAATTTGCCTTGAGAGAAAAGCTCTGAATGTATGCGCCCAAACATTTCAAACATTCGGCTGAATTTGGAAGTTTCGTAGCGCCATCTGGCTCCCATGTTGTGCGTTTCCTTGTTTACATTTGCAACAGGCTTGTCGAAATCGCTGAAGTTGTTGTCCATTGCCATTGTATCCTTACTGAAAAGCCCCATTTTTAATTGGTTTCTCTTCGAGTCGGCTCCATGGGATAGGAGACACTCAAAAAATGCTTTATAAGGATAGAGGTTATCACTTTGGTTAATCATTTTATTATTAAGGAATATCTCCACATTTTTATACCTGCTCGCGTGAAAATAATTGATCGGAAACACAACCGCATCGTCATTAAATGCTTTAGCTCCAGATACTTCAATTTCTCCAGGGATGGGGCTTCCGTCTTGAGCTAAAATACGTGATTTGGTATACAGAAAAATGTGAGCTGGGTCGACGTAGTGTTCGCTGTCGACTGTTATTTTAAATTCAATGGGACCACCCCGGTCTAAAGTTGTGACGGGGTAATACTTCGAGAAAAAACCACTTTCGATGCTAGTTTGAGTGGGGGGGACATTGAATAACTCCAGTTCTGACTTTAGACAGTCGCAAGAGCGTTCGTGTAACAGGGACATGTTGTTACCTTTCTTAAACGAATATGTCGTGCGATTTAAGTGTTTGTTTTTTTCGTCTTTTGATGGGAATTCCTTGGGTTGGCTCCGCTGCAATTCTCTCGCGTTTGTGCTTTTTTGGCTGGCTCGAGCGATAGACCTGAGCGTTATCTCGAGGATCACTATCGTCTACTATCTCAGAAACTTTCCGATGCATGGCAATCAGCCTTTCTTTGCCTCTGTCTCGTATGGACTCGCCTACGTTTTTGTTTGACAGCACGTCGCCGACCACTTGAACACCCGTTTTTAGCAGTTCCTTGCCAGCAGTTTTTAGAAAAGGTAATGCTTTTTTGGCTAACCCCCCGAAGAAGTTACCTAAGCCGTATCCGGATTGCGTTAAGTCTCCAGAGAAATACGGAAGTTTGCCGCCTGCTTGATTTGCATAATGACAGCAGTATGACCTCGAATCACACTTGTATGGAACTTTCATTTCATTAGTTCAAAAAGATATCTTTCTTTTTCCGTCTGAAATGGAGCTTCACAATAACTTTTCCGTATAGGAAAGGCACTAGTTCACCCTGGTCGTCGCACAAAGCAATCTCAATGGAGTTGATGGTCGAGCCGCTCGTTTCTGTGTAGTGAGGGTTTTGAAATACTTCATGCATATTGTCCCCGAGCCACCCCCTCACATTGAGAACCGCAAGCAAAGGAACATAAGAGTCGCCTACCAAAGTTTCTTTGACTAAGTCTGAATAAACATAAATCTGGTGCAGATTTGCGTTTAAATCGCTCGCTCTGTTACTTCTGAAAACATAGTCGTTAGCAGAAACCTGCGTCCCCGCCTTGTATCTGAAAACCTTTCTATCGAAACCCATTAGTTGTGCTAAATGGGAATGCACAGTTAACGTCTCTCCATGTCGCAGAGTAATTTTCATGATTCCTACTGACTCGAGGAATTTGACACGTCCGTAAAAAGGGGCAGTAGTAATTGCTTTAAATCTAGAGTTCATTTCATCTGCTAAGCTTTTGGGCGTGTAGAAGCCTTTTGCAATGCTCACGGCTACTTTATAGCTTCGTCTTAGACCGTGACCACATTTCACCTCAAAACGTGTCAGCGGTCCCTTTATATTATACCAGCTGTGCGGATAAAATATTTCACTCAAGGCACACTCCCATTGACCACCCGTTAGTTGAACGGGTCGCGGCATGGGGGTATGATAATGACTAATCTTGTTCTTTTCAAATTCGCCCGTTGTTTTTACATTACTTGGTAATACCATGTAGAAATTTGAAGTATGCTCCATTATCTGTAACTTATCCAACTAGCTACTTGATTACGACGACTCTTACGTGCAGGTGCTTTGATCCAGGCACGGGGGACACCAATTTCTAGTAAAATCTGCAAGAAGCTTTCGATACCTGTCGGTACATCGCTCTCGCTTGTCACCACAGCATCGTTTCTGATATATTTTAACAGGTCAATCAAGTTTGATCCGACAATGGTTGTACCGTTAATGACAACTTGAAGCTTTTCGTCCCATGAAATATTAGCGGGATGTTCTAATATAGTTTCTAAAATACTATTGACTGCAGGCTGATCAATGTCTTTGAACAATGCTCTTATAGACGATATATCGCTCTTTTTACTAACGCTGGGTTTACTTTTTAAAAGATTGGAAGTATCTAAGGTCACTGGGTATGGCTTTTTTCTCTTTTCCGAATGAAATTTCTTTTGTTGGGCATATAATTTCATTTTAGTGTCGACAGGCAATCGCGTATCGTGTAAGATGTCGGTTGGTGATTTTTCTTCTGCGTGTTTGTTTTTTGCTTGTTCAGCCTCAGTCTGTGCCACAAAGTCTTTGAAATTTAGTTGTTTAAAGACAGCTAATGGTATAATGATAGACTCTTTGAAATCGACCATTACGGTTCTTATTTAGTTCAGCAGGGTCGATAAAGCCGCTCCTATGACAGGAATCAAAGCCCCCCAAAATCCGCCAGACTGTTTTTTAAGAATTTGTTTCTTTACAGCTAAGCACGTTTTGTTGTCGGCTAAGCTTCTCAAAACAGTTCTGTACCTTTTACATTGTTTGTGAACACATTTGGTTATGGGAACGTTGCCGTGAAGAAGATTCAATATGATTTCACACACAGCCTTAATTTCAGAGGTGTCTGCAATGTCTACAAGAGCATTCCTGCGCTTTTTATTGTTTTTGTTGCGAACAAGTAAACCCAAAAAATCTTTCCTCTTTAAAACAGACTTGCCTGTCATCATGCCTGTTTCGTCTACCCGATTTCTCCGACCCATCACAGCGGGTTTGTTACTATTATGAAAGATAGAAACACCTCTGGTAGTTATTAAAGATGTCAGTTCTTAACCTAGCCTGAGGAGGAGTGTCTTGCTTTCCGTCGATTAAGATATAACGATGTGTGCGCAAAACGCTAGTTAAGAGAGTGGCTAACGCTTTTTTTCTGACGGGATCTAGGCGCGACGCTATTATGTAAGTGATACTGTTATCCAACGGATTTTGGAAGAGTATCATATAATGACAAGACCTTTGGCATGTGCGTCTTTCTTTACCTTCGTGAAACAGGTTTTGAAGAATCAGACACACACTCAGGTTTTCGTGGTGCCCTCTCTTGGTAAAAATGTCGCCTATTATATCCTCAGTAGAGGCTTGCCTTTGGAGATCATCGAATAAAAACAAGCCCGCATGATTTGGCAGGATATATTCATCTATATCATCGGGTAGCCCTTGCACAAATTTTATATTTGTATTTGGCAACGTCCCAACCAGTTGTTGAAATAGCGTTTCTGTTGATCCGCTAAACACCACGATATAATCATAATTACAGCTTATCAATCTTTCGGACTGTTTTAATAGATTTAAAACAAAAGTGCTCTTACCACATTGCGAAGGCCCTGCTACAATCATATTAAAGGGATGTTGTAAACGCGCATCAAACGAGGTCACGGGATGCTCCATCATATCTTGACTAGTCATTGATAATTACTTTAGTTAGTTCTGGTTCATAAAACGTGCCTTTGATGATCTCTTGATTTCTATCTTTTAAAATGTACGTAGGAGGATTTGTAAATAACCGGTCAGCGATGACGAAAATCTCTTTACTCCAGGATTGAACGTAGCCTTTTTCAAATATGTTTTTCTTTTTTTGAATTCTGACGGTATCGTTAATGTCAAATTTGAATGCCTTCTGGGCTTCGTGTAAGTATGTCTCATACAGTCTTTCCCAAATCAGTTTTTCATTAGATTTGTTGACACTTTGTGGCGAACAGCCTAAGATACGGTGCTTTCTCGTGTTATACCTGAATACTAAAAGTGGAAGGACGTCCACATACCTAAGTGTATTATTGGCTGTGAAATATTTCCACATGCTTTCTTTCAAAGTGCGATGCCATCTTTCAACTATTTGTTGCTTGACATCCTGATAAGTGACAAAATGTACAATCCTGTGTTTCTTACAGAAATTTTGGAAATCGGTTGACAAAAATTCAGTGCCTGAATCTGAAGAAATCTTAATTGGTTTACGCTTACTGTATTTGAATATTTGTTCAAATGCTTTAACAACAGCTTTTCCTGTCTTGCTTTTTTATAGGAACGGCAAAAGCAAACCTTGAAAATGTATCAATTGCGGTCAGCAAATACTTCACTCCGCTATTTTCCTTTGAAATTTGATCCAAAACTACCAAGTCGGTCTGCCACTGATAATCAATACCCCTAGAAAGCACCTTTCGTCTAGGAAAGCGTTTAACAATTCGTCGATGTAACGTGTAAGGGTTTTGCTTATAAAGCCAATCTTGAACGTCGTGAAATGTGGCCCTTTTTCTTATTTTTTTTACGTAAGTGTACAAGTCGCGTGCAGTGCTAAAACTAGCTGGGTGCGAGGGATCATAGTATATTTGTTTTAGAATTCTTTCTAACCTTGCAGGTGGTGCTTGACGTCTTACCATCGTTATTGTTTTTTGCAAAACAAGAGGCAAGCCAAGGAAAACAGCATTTTCTTCTTTTTACCTTAACCGAATTGTCTGGTAAATCATCAGGGATGATGCAACAATAAACCTGACACTGAAAATTTTCGACGTTTGTTGTTTGACCCATTTAGCACAGTTAACGAAAAAATACCGGCAAAAACCCGACCCTATTCCTATCATTACCGCCTTCTTCGCGTTTCAAGGCCAGCCATTCTGTGAGGAGATCGTGTATCCGTTCGTCTAAGCTTTTCACAGCAGCTTTGCGAGGTCGCCCCCGCTGTTGCTTCTTGGGGGAAGGAGCATCGCCATTTTTAACTCCTTTCGGTTTGGCGGAGCGTTTCTTTCCTGGCACTACTATCATATTTCCGCTTTTATCTTTTGGCTGTTTATCTTCCTCTACATCTGTGGTTTCGCCAACAGCAGTGTTCTTATTTCGTTTTCTCTGTGGCTCTGACGCAAAGGAGTCTTCGCTAGAAACGTCGCTCAACTCCAGATCTTTACTGATAAGATCTACCATATTGGAAGTAACTTTGCTGTTCCGTTTGACCCGTTCTTTAACGTATTTTTTTGAACAAGAATTGCACCTCGTTTTGTTTTCCGAGAAATACTTAGCGTCAGGAAATGGTCTATGGCAGCGAACACACTCCCTAAAACATTTAGCTTTGCAACTAATACAATATTTTTTGTTTGGCACTAGGTCAGCGTACCTTCGGCACCAGATGCAAACTTTCCTGGTCTTGCTCCAACTGTCAGAACTTGCGTCGCTACCGCTATTAGAGTTCATCTCATCATAGGAGATTTACAAGCTTTGCTAGTCTCTACTTAAGCTTGTCTTCCTGCTTCGGAGCAAGACTGACACCCTGTTTGTGGCATCACAGGAAATTAATAAATTTCGTTAGTTCATACTCAAGCTCACCTAAGCTTGTCTTGTCAGTGATATGAACTGCCTGGTGGCTTTTTGCCAGCTGAAATGAGTGGATATAGTCTAAATAATTTCTTGCGAGTACTCTCAGGTGTTCCCGATCACAAGGCAGTTCACCGGGTCTGGCTCTATTTTGTATACGCTGTTCACACACGTGTAGAGGAGTATTAATATAGAACACCCTATCCGGTTTCCTAAGTTCTTGGCGGGAATATTCGTCTAATAAAAAATCATGGGCAAAGTCGGTAATGTGACCTGACTCGTATAAAGTGCGTACAAACACAATACCCGAGTCGGGAGAACGTTCTGAAATTATTATATTAGCATGTTTTGCTTTTTGAAACTCTTTTTGGTAATATTCTTTCACGGTTCTGGAAAAATATGCCTGAACAATAGCCGCATATTTTCCTGGATTTGCATAGAGGAGTTGGAGCGGATTATGCGTTTTATAAGACATAAATGATGATACCGGTTCTAGTATGTAATACATATTTCCTGATGAATTTAATTTCGATGATAACTGCCTTAACAAAGTAGTTTTCCCTGCAGCTACTACGCCCTCGACGGCAACATATAAGCTCATTTTTCTTCGTTATCAGTTCCTGTGTCAGAACCAGAATCGGAGGTATTCTCTGAAGAAGAGTCACGCGCATTAAGTTTTTGTAACTTATTTTGTTTTTCGCAAGAATGAATCAGGGTTTGTAATTGATCAACTTGTTTCAAAAACCTGACAAAATTTTTTTTCGACAAGCTAACTGATTTACCCTTATTTGAATCTGTTAAGTGAAGATAAACTTGACCGTTAAAAGCCGAGACGTCAACCCTATACCGCTTTCCAATTTTCATTCTCAGTCTTTTACCAGATTTCCTAGCACTTGCGCCTTGTTTTGAAGACTTGCCCATGGTATGGTACGGTTGTGTATCCAACACGGTTTACCCACACACCTACACGTTAGTGTCTTATTCACAGCAAAATATGAGGGTTGGCTGCCAGCTGCTCCTCTGGGACGCTGTGCAGCCGCATTCACAGGAAGGTTTCCACAGGCAATATAATCTCTCTCCATTCATCATGTCAAGATGCCAATTTTCCTTTCCTTCCGTGACGCATTATCTTTTTCATCAAAAGCTCTTTTTCTCCTTATTCTATAATGACCATAGGCTAGCGTATTTATATTGTCGTCTAACAAATATCTTTTGTCATCAAAAGCACTTAAGGTCAATTTCTTTCTGTGGACGGTATATAAATGGTGATTTTTACTCTGAATGGCATGAAATTCGTGTTCCATCAACATCACAGTCTTCAAACAATTTATGTAATTTTCATGGGATATTTGTTTCATAGTAGATTGTGGTACACCTTTGGCTTTTTTCGTTAGTTTATCATCAAAAGTTTTAAATGAGTACATCTTTGACTTCAAACCACAAAACTCGATTAGCGGAACACCTGCTGTTTCGTCTTTAAACAATCCCGGCTTCTTTCTATGGCGGTCATCATATAAAAAATGATCTTTAGGGTAGTTCGAAAAGTCGAAATATCTTTTCATTTCTGTGAGATCTCGATAGATATCGTGTGTTTTGATGTGGTACATAAGAGAATCCGTATCGGTATACAACAATTTTACGCGATTGCCATATTTGGGGTATATGCATTTGTAATGGAATTCGTACATTTTGAGCTTGCTTAACTCCAGTATGCACAATCCAACATAAATAGGTTTGTTTAAACAGACTTCAGAATGTTTCATTTGGACTCCTACTAAATTTTTGTTAATTATTTTGCTGGAATGAAACGTTGGTTTTGATGACAAGGTTTTAAATGTCGCTGGACTGTTCACCAGGCGCACATTTATTCTCTTTTTGACATTCTCTAAGGTTTTCCCGTAAGCACTATTCGACATGAGCTTAAAGAAATTAGATTCAAAATCATTCGTTGATTTCTGCCTCATGAGCATATTAAAATCTATATAAGGACGCATCCAAGGACTTTGATGAAACGCGAGTACTCTGTAGATAGTCTTGAGTCGGAGTCCTAATTCAAGATACAATTTCAAATTACGATAATGAACGACGTACTTCGTTTTATCGTGCAAGTTGGGAATTAATTTCAGAGAATTTGTGCTTAATTTCAATTTTAATTTGGCACATATTCGTTTTGCTGCTGGAGAAAGCATGTCAGTAGACACTCGTATTTTTTCTGGCGCCAAAGGATAGCAGTTATGCGCATCGTGCAGTGATGGTGGATATTCGAGATCTACTTCCAGAATGTATCCTATTTTAGACTCGTCGGGCACCTTAATTAAATTCAATTGTTCGATCTCTTTCTTCGACAGCCATCGGAAGTTCCCAACACCCAACGGCTGCTTCATGCAGTAGCTGTACAAGGCAGTACAGTCGGTGTACAATATGTAACTATTTTCTTTTGACGGGTCATATTTTTCGCTGTAGGGTTTATTGGCTTCACTATACCTAGTTGTCACAGAAGAAATACCCCCCTTTATTGCAGATTCCACCAAGTTGTATTGATCAATATCGCACAGAAGATCTAATTTTACTTTTGTCATTTTAAGACACGCATCCCAACTCAACTGTGGTGAACTAAAGTACTTTGACGGGTCTAATCCATAATACCGCATGCAGGTTTCCCTAAAGTTCTCAAAAATATCAGACAACAACAGTACATCAGATTTCAGGTAGACATCATGATAATCTCCCAAGGTTTTGCAATTAAAAGTACTCCAAACTGTTTTTGCGTGGGTGTAATCATCTTCGGAAATATGACTGTTTGTTAATTTATTGAAAAATTGTTCTTTCGGTGGTAGGGAATTTTCGTTTAACTTTTCAAAACAATCTAAATAATCGTAACAAAATATTCCCTTTTTCGTAATTAATTTCATTTTTTCCACATTTGGAAAATACTTTCTGGTTAGTCTGAAGGCATTTACTCCTTTATCCATAAGGTTTTTCGCCAGCTCCCCCAGACTGGCATCCATAAACTGGTAAGAGTCAATAAATAGGAAGTCTCCTATTTGTAATGCTAAGTATTTTTCAGAATTTTTCGGAATTACTTTGATCTGTTTTTCGCACAATCGCTCCATTTCACTAATCAGAAAGTGCAAATCGTAATTTGATGCATTATGAATCACTACAGGAATTTTTATGTTATTTAAACTGGCGTAGGTAAGATTGCATGCATTGCATGTTAAGCCACGGTAAATTCCCGTCAAATGACAATGATCCCTGCAGCCCGACTTTAAATGCTTCCCGCAAATGTAACATTTATATTCTAAAGCAAATTTATGTTTAGCTGCCGCGTCCCAGAGCATTGGTTTGTAACGCGTACACAAAGTTTTGAATATATAACGCTCCTGATCTCTCAAGCATTTATAAAACCGCTTAACGCAGTCTTTACCACGGTATAATATAAGCCCACTATTCAGCTCGTCTGCTACGCTGACTCTCAACATGCAAAAACTGGCAGGGTGATGAGATCTTTGGCTTAAAGTTTTTGTAGCCTGCCGAAATGGTCGTATCGACTTGGAATTGACAGCTTCGAAATCTGCATATATCACGAAAGGAGACATAATTTGCTTAGAATAATTTGAAAACATCAATTGTGTCCCTTTGACGGGAAGTTCATAGACCTGGCCTTGCGCGGAACATAGCTGACTATGTAACTGGAGTCTTTCCGAAGTGCGGAATGTACAAAGGCAGAAGCTACATATGTGAACTTTATTGCGCTTATTCTTTTGACCTTGGCGACATATCAAGGCCGATAAGTTCTTAATACAATAGAAATGACTTTTATAAAGCAGTAAATTAACATGAAATCTCTTGTCTCTGTACTCTGTCACGTAATATGGGTACACTATTTTATCATAAGCAAACACATTAATTGAAATGTCATTCTGCATTTCAAAACGTCTTATACCACGCACATTCACGGGAAAAGTGATGCCTTTTAAATTTAGTTTGTCTAAATGCTTTGAATAGTGACGCCATCTGTGAGGATTATCCTTCACAGGAAATACCGCTGCCAGAACGGAACTAATGAAACATTTTTTATCTGTCGCGTTTACACTGACGCATGCCTTTTTATCAGCTATGTACTTGGGTAGAGACATTTCGCAGCAGCCGCCACTGAATAGAATAGTCTTATTCAATTTTAGTCTCAGCTCCAATATGCGAGTTAAAACCCACCCTGAACCTCTTTGAATAAATGAATCATACGACGCTATTATTTGTCGCATCAATGTCTTTATGCTTGCTGCCAGCCTTAACCGATTTCTGGAGAGGATGTGAACAATAGAAGTGGTAAACCATGGTTCAATTGTAATGAATTTTAGGTCCGGGTAGACCACCTTACCCAGTTTAACCAAGACACTAAGTTGACATTTTAAGGAGGGACACTTCAGCAACATATTCCGTACAGTTTTAACTATTGGCTTGAACGTATGACTCAAAAATAGGTCTAAATCGCGTCTAAGAGATTTCGGGGGCACATAGCAGTACTCAAGCACCGACTCTTTCAAAGCAGTCTTATATCCCCTCCAGCGCATGTCTACTGACGGAAATAACTCGAACACCAATTACACAACGTGTCACAAAAGTCGTATTTACAAACACATCCAAGCGCAGAAGACCTTCCCCGAGCTGGATACTCCTGTGTCACAGCAACATTCCCGTTCGTCTACACCATCAACTAACTCAGCACGACAAACATAAATAATTGAGCGATATAGCGTATGCAACTGACCTTTTTCCTAGTGCGAGGCAAGCCTGAATTGGGTACTTTCCACTGTGTTTTCAAGTTTCTTAGTTTCCATTCTGCAAATTAAAAAAGGCTGATTAACACACGGAAACACGAGACAAGCAACAATATCTGAATAAGACACAAATCGATATTACTTACCTTTCTATATCTTGTTAATTGATGCCCGTTATCATTTCTTGTACAACAACAAATGTAATTATGTTTATTCTTTTGGCTTGGTTTTCCTTCCTACAGGGGCTACTGTGCTTTTTGACAAAATACTGAGACAGTGTCTCGGACATAACAGACAATCAGTCGTCTGTTTAAAAAGTGAGTTATCCAGCTTTTGGAGCCACTCGTCCTGTTTTTCTACCCAATCTATATGTTTTTGCAGCCAATCTATGTTCGCCAATAACATTTTATTTTGTTTGTGTAACCAGCCTACATGAGTCATCAATATTTTGTTGATTTGCCGCTTAATCTCAGCAGAATTGCAATCGGTTTCATGGACACGATGCGCTGAGTTATTTATAGCTTCTTTAGACGAAGACGGATCAGCGGCTTCAATTGAAGTGGGAACAGCCGCTGGCAAGGTTGCCGGCATGGACAAACATTGCGCCGGTTCTGGCGTGTTTTTTCGCGGCCTTTTGGCTGGTGCACTGTCCGACAGAAAAACGTCGTCATCTTCGCTAATGCTCTCGGTTGAAAGTCGTTTTCTTGGACTAGCCGGTACCAGATCTTTAACTGACCAATCAGCTAATTTCAGACTTTTTAAAATTAACATAACAGTTACCTCTGGGTTTTCGACGCCAAAATATATTGGCGATTTAGCATCGTACTGAATTCGTATCCCGACCTGCAAGTAGGCACTTAAGGTTGAGCAGACCGAGTTTAGCTGGTGTTCAGTAAAGCTGCCTTTGTTATATAATATCTTACGAAATTCTGAATTCATGAGTTTTAAGAATGTAGTTAAATTTACTTTTAGTAATTCTTGACATTTTGAAGATGCTTCAGTCTGTCCAATGATGTCCACTAATTGTCTTTTTCCTAATTTTGTTGTGAGCGCGTAATTTGTTCTATGTATGTAATTTTTTTCAAGCATTGAAACAAAACAATCTAATATTTTGGAAATCATTTTAGTTCTTTGATCAAATCCTCCCAAAAAGGAATATTTGCTATAGATGAAGTTATCACGGTGTATTTCCCACTAGGTATTATCTTGAGTAGCCCTCTAGTAGGTAGTTTTAATCTTATATATAAATATTGTGTATTGGTGACAGAAATATCAGTAAAAACTTTAACCAGATCATTACTAAACTGACATAATTCAAACTCCTTGAACTTTCTTAAAAATGTGCTACACACTTGTTTTAATAGCTCCCAACCGCGCTTGATACCAGCACCACTCAATTGTACGTTATTTATTCCATACACAACTTTCCAAACTTTTTCTTTCATCAACAATTCAACAACAACGGCTAGTCTTTGCAACAAAATGTGAATATCAAGCAAAGTTTTTTTAATTTCTTTAGTCAAATAAAAAACGAAATTACCACGTTTAGTGAGGCTAAACTTATTACCAAAATGGAAAAAATCTATCCGACCATTTAGCGAAGTAATGTACTTGTTCGCCAACGAATTTTGACCGGGTCCTGTGAACTTTGATATGTTCACATTGAAATTTTTTCCTTGACTATCAAGCAATCTCCCTCTAATTATCACCAAGTTGGTACTTAACATGAAACCTGCATTTAAATCTCAGAAAACATCCAGAAGATTATACATATTACATTTGCTTATTGAACGAGATTCAACGGATCCCCCAACCTGAAACAAAGACAGAAACCTAAAAGTAAGTGCCACAATACTGTTAAATCAGAACAAAATGATATGAAATTTACCTAGCCAATACAATGAAGTAATTCGGCAAATAATGTGTTAAAGTATACTCACACTATTCAGCCATAGCCGTTTGCACCACGCAATTCATTCGCTGGTCCATCAAATATCTGAAACAAAGTGGAATCGAATTTACATAACATGCTCACAAAAAAAAAAAAAAAAAAAAAACTGCCATGCACACTCAGAGATAAATTAATTCAAAACTTTTACAACGTGCAAACTTACCAAGTTACTGCAACGACTGATGCAAGTCGACTGTGGATATTTCGGAGAGTTCGTTCTTCTTGTGTTGTCAACTGTTCAACAAGTGAAGGCGCTTCGAAGTGCGCCGTCTTTTATAATGTATCTGGAACATTTCAAAATGAAAGTAAAGGGACGAAAAGTGGTTGTTGGGCTCCACAAGCAGTACATGATCCAATGAAATCACACTTACCTTACACCCCTCTGGCAAGTCCCACCAATAAGATGACGTATCCGGCTCTGCCAAATTTGGTAAGGAATGCAGAAGAGAAACGAAAAAAGACCCAAAATCTGCCAACTTCTCAAACCTTTCGTTTTCAATCCGCGCCCACATATATCTGAGCTAACTATTTCCAAGTAAATGATGAAAATTACCAATAATCCCTGGGTAATACGACTTATGAATTTGAACGTTAAATTTTCCTGAGACTAGCCGTTTCTTATGTACATACACACGATACAACTATAGCAAATGTTGGGATTGTACGCGCCTCTAACAAACTCCACCCAAGAAGATGTTGTATCCACCTCTAAAAATTTGCTAAGAAATTCAGAAAAGAAAAAATTAAAAATATAAAACAGTAAATGGCAGCTCCACAATGCTTCGTTTTCGATCCCCGTCTACATATATCTGCGCTAGCTATTTCCAAGTAAACGATTATGAATAAACGCTAGGTAATGCGAGTTGTGCATTTGAACTTCCAATTTTCCTGAGACTAGCCGTTTCTTACATACACATGAGAAAATTGTCGCAAAAGTTGGGAATTGTACGTGGTGAAAACTGGTAAGGAACTTAGGGCGGAGTCAGCGTTGTTAATCGAGGGGACGACATAACTGACTCGTCCCCGCTATAGTTCCCCAAGACCCCTCGACACATCCACCACGACGTTCGTGTGCCTTCTTACATTCACAACAGCTACTGATATAACGCCACAGTAAAGCATTTTTTTTTTTTTTTGGTAAAACCGATTTTTAAAAAAATCTACATACCGTGCGACCCGTAAAAACAATAAATGTTAAACAGAATAAGTGAAAAACAAACAAGCTTGTATGATAATTATCGTGGAAATTACCTGCAAAAAATCATTGACCTGACAATTTAATATTGTTACCGCAGTTATATTTCATGTATTCTGTTGTCAATACTGTATCTATCTCTGCATGTTATATATATATCCAAAAGACAAAAATGCAAATATGTGTTAAACCAACGTGACAATGTACTAGATGCCAAATTTTGTGGTGGTCCAGAAATAGTCTTGAAGTCGCTAAATGCAAGTAAGAAACAGGATCAAGGTGGAGAAAAATTTAGCCTTATTTTGATTGCGACTTTCAAGACCAAGGACTTGCCAATTTAGGAAGCAACCATGAGCACACACTATAAAAAGCACTAAGGCGACTCGTGAAGTCGCTAAATGTAATGCGTATGCAGGTGGAGGTAAGAAATGTGATCAAGGTAAAGTTCAACCTTATTTTTATTGCGACTGACAACACCAGGAACTTGTACCGTACGAAGCACCAAGGAGATACATTTTTGGCAAGGTGATATGAGGACAGAGCGTGTTAAATATAGTCTTCCACATCAGTTTTGCCGGCAAAGCTAAAGCAGACTGGCCAAAAGTCATTTGTATATATATATATATATATATATATATATATATATATATATATATATATATATATATATTCCGCAAGACGTGCTTTATGTCTCAATCGGATTGTGCATTTTACATTATTTTTGTATCTTTTATTTAAACGTTATCATCGTGAAACGACGGGTATGAACTTTGCATGATACGGGAGAGAATGTATACATATATATGTATGTATATATATATATGTCAATCCGCAAGACATGCTTTATGTCTCAATAGGATTGAGCATTTTACATCATTTTTGTTATCTTTTATTTAAAC
Organism: Hermodice carunculata; assembly: GCA_964020975.1. Taxonomy (NCBI): domain Eukaryota; kingdom Metazoa; phylum Annelida; class Polychaeta; order Eunicida; family Amphinomidae; genus Hermodice; species Hermodice carunculata. The sequence continues at coordinate 163,658 of CAXHWN010001937.1, read as the reverse complement.
GTTATCGTCGTGAAAAGACGGGTATGAACTTTGCATGATACGGGAGAGAATGTATACATATATATATGTCAATCCGCAAGACATGCTTTTTGTCTCAATCGGATTGTGCATTTAGCATTGAATTTGAACAATTAAATGCACATTGTTTATTGCCGATCATCAGTTTCCTATCGCGTCGCGATCAACTCTGCTTGACACTATGCAGTATAAATTTTAGTCTACCAGGTGTTACCTCAATGGATTTTTTCTGTGTTAAACCTAGCTGACAATGTACTGGATACCAAAATTTTGTGGTGGTCCAGAAATAGTCTTGAAGTCGCTAAATGCAAGTAAGAAACATGATCAAGGTGGAGAAAAATTCAACCTTATTTTTATTGCGACTTACAAGACCAGGAACTTGCCAATTGAAGCAACCACATAAAAAGCACTTAGGCGACCCGTGAAGTCGCTAAATGTAATGCGTATACAAGTGGAGGTAATAAATATGATCAAGGTGAAGTTCAACCTTATTTTCATTGCGACTGACAAGACCAGGAACTTGTACCGTACGAAGCACCAAGGAGATACACTTTTGGCAAGGTGATACGAGGACAGAGCGTGTTAAATATAGTCTTCCACATTTTTTGGCAAGGTGATATGAGGACAGAGCGTGTTAAATATAGTCTTCCACATCAGTTTTGCCTGCAAAGCTAAAGCAGGTTGTCTACCTGCCATTAATATTGTGAACATTAAGGGAATTGTCGTTATTCCAGACCTTTAAATTGAAGTATACAACTGTTTTTATTGTTAAAATTGTGGTCAATAATTTTATTTGTGTCACACCGGTGGACTCATCTTAAATATGTGACCAGCAGCTTCTGATGCTAACGTTCATGTTTAGATCATGAATTCAAAAGTGAACTTTTCACAAGTGTTTTATAGTGAGGAATCTTGCGTTTTACTGTATACAACATTTATTGAAAATAATCTTTATTCACAAGAGTTACAATAACCGGTCCTCCATGTGTCTACACATCCCCAAAGACACATAATAGCAGAATAGTACAAAATATTACTGATTCTCCCTGCTTTTTGCTATATATATATATAACCAATTTTTATTATATGAAATACCGGGGGATCCGGACTTGAGTGTTGGGTCGCCACACGCGTGAAAGCAGGCGGGCTGAGGCACTTCAAGACACGCTCGAGGAAGGTCATACATAATTCCCTGATGACTGGTGGTGATACTTTCATAAATTCATCAGTTAAGGGAACTTATTTTGGGCCCCACGAGATTAACCACTCGACTACATAAAACCCTTAGCAGGTACTGGGATGACAACCTACGGCAACTGATGGGAGGACGCCCCGAGGTTTTAAAGTTTTTTTGCGGTCTCCATCCCCGTGTTCCAGTACCCCCAAGTGTATACTGGGATGACAACCTACGGCAACTGATGTGAGGACGCCCCGAGGTTTTAAAGGCTTTTTGCGGTCTCCATCCCCCGTGTTCCAGTACCCCCAAGTACATATACTACTCACATCAGTGGTGAAACGTGCATTTTTAGTTTGCTGACGGTTTATTTTGTCATTAAACCCAAGCACATCCTGTGTTTTACTTTTTGATCCTTTGACGTGTTATCTGGCCAGCGAGTACAAAATGTAAACAAAGCAGGGTCCCAAAGTGAACCGGATAAACCCGGGTCCTATGAACTGGCCTGTTGCACAGACCTATTTATACAGCAAAATTGGTTTCAAAACAAATATTGCAAGAGTGGAAAGATAATAATTTGTTTTTTAGCCCACTGTGGCATGAGCTGGATTGCACAGACTTTTGATGGATGAGACATTCGTCAAGTCACTCAATAGTGACACTGGCGCATTTTAAGTAATCAGTTTGTGAGATCTATAACTGCTTCAAAGGTACGTTGATGGGACTAGAGGTGAAAGAACACACAGGTTTTTCAATAACAAGACACTATGGGATGACAGCCTGACCCCTAGATGTGCCAGATATATCCTTTCCTTGTAACAATCAGGAATGATAGAGGGAAAAAGTTAAATATCTAGCATTTGTTTTTTGTAGTGGCAACATAACCATCAAATCTTTGAATTTTTTTCTGTAACCTCTTGGTCTGTTGCTATGAAGCCTTATACCAACACATCATGGTATTTGCAGATCAAATGTCATTTATTAGGGGCGCATTGTGATTTACAAAAAATATATTGTGTACTTGATATATTTTTATTTCTTTCCAAAACTGCAAATCAAGTTGTATTGAAATTTGGGGAAAAAATACCTTGTGGAATCAGATCCTGACTTTTAACGAAGTGTGCAATTATGAGCTTGCTTTATATGAACATTCTAATTAATTAAGATTAAAGTCAATGGGGATTACAATTGCAATTCACATTTTGACATCTCCAATCCAACAGGCATATAAATTTTAAGCTTGAGTGGGTCTTTGTGAAGTTTGTTCAAATGGTCCTGTTCCAGCTATTTTTCATTTTTTTTTTCTATCTTTTTACTTATTTATCATTATTTTTTTTTTGATAGGGGGGTGAATACGGCAAAAATTTAAGAAGATATTCGCTGGAACTGCATGGCCAATTCATTCAAAATTGGATAGCTGTACATTTGGGAACAACTGGACCAATGTGGAAATTATAATGGTAGATCGTCGAGGTTAAACGAGGAAGGGCTGTGCATATGTGCATATAGCACATTTTGTGCTTGTTCCTACATTTAGGAACCAAACTGGTGTCCAGTCAATCTTGTACTTCCAGTCAAGTTATCAACAGACACAGTTGATCAGTCCAGCCACACATGTCCCTTCCTGACCAGACCGAATCAGAATCAGAATCAGAATCTGAACATCTTTATTTTACATATAAATAACAAATTGTACAAGAATATATGCAACAAAATATATAAGATGACATTGCTTTGAACCAATCTGAGCGGAACAAAATATGTCAGGAGACCTCAGCTAAGGATATTTAATCTGCTCTCGCTGAGGCCACCTATAAAGGGGAGATGACATTTTTACAACACTCACATTGTGGATCCAAAACACTAATGCTGAGAAAAAAAATACAATTCACTTGGTATTGTAAAGGGCTGTGAAATTGGACATCCAGGGTGAAAACCCTTACTACCCTAAAGCTACCCAGAGAGAAATAACCCAAGACAGGACTTCACTATATCTCTCAGCATACCAGTGATCTAGGATGCTGCTCTCAATGCCTTTGTTCAGCCAATACAGACCATATTGGGGTTTGACCTGGAAGAGACGTTGGGGTAATAGTTCACCAGCTCTCAAGGGAAACAAATTCATTTCACTCCAGGCATCATTTGGCAGAACCACGGTAGATTTCTGGCCAGCCATGTATTTGCTCACTGAGTTAGAATGGTTCTAGGGTGAGAGAGTGGTTCCACAAGGAACTGTCAGGATCTATGTCATGGCTGAAACTATGTTCATCAACGTCACCAACTTTCTAGCATGGAAATAAACAAAAAAAATCTAATTTAGATGAGGAGGGCAAGCTAGGGTGGCGTACATAGGCAGGAAGTAGACAATATGGAAACATGCACTTAGGGTCAGTGTTATCCATTCCCAGGACTTCAGGTTTTTTTCACAATAAAATTAGAAGAAATTCAGGAAACAGAAATTCAGATATTGAGATACTGAATATTCCTTAACCAGGAAAAAGAAATACAGATATTGAGATACTGAATATTCCCAAACCCTAATGTATGCACCAGGCAGCACTGCAATCGTTTATATGTTTTTAAACATAAGCCATTAAACTAGTTTCACTGCTTTTTTAATGGGAGCACGTTCAATTTGCCTTTAAAAATGTTTCAGTTTTTCATTTTGTAATTGCCTGCGTTTTTATGTATATACAACCTGTGAAAGGGCAAGAGTTAGACAATTACTATATCATCCTCCCTGGGAAGGTATTGACTGCCCTTCAGCTGCTTGATACTGGATTGCATATGTCAAATGTGTGCAGGAGAGGGGCTGACTGCATGCATTGGAAGGATTAGGCTGTGTTAGCATTATTTATTAATTTTTATTTATTTTTCCATTTTTTAAAAATAATTTTGAATTTAATCAAATAGGTATGCACAAAAACGTGTTTGATATCAACAAGCATATACGGTCGTATCTGTCTTAAATGGCCATACATGGAAGTTGCTGAATGTGGTCACTTAGGACAGATATACCTCAATTTTTTCATTTAATATTTTCAGAGACAGGCCACCAGAGGTTGTAAAGTTGGTTTGTCAGAGTCAGGAGCTCTGCAAGTTGTTGAACATATTTTTAGTTATAGACTTCTTTTTAGTAATTTCAACTTCGGGTCAAGAATATTGATAGCATAAAGACCCTGCAGATTCGATTTTCAGACTGTGCTATGGACCCGGAGGACTTTTTTGTGACGAGTGGTTTCTGTCAGCGCAACACTCCGCCTGACAGAATGGTCATGACCTAGCTCCAAACAGGAGATCTACTTGTGTTGTGCATTACCATGGTGCACCCTCGAAATATTTGCTCATGGTTTGTCATTTGAAATACCTCTATTTAGACCTCCACAGTCATTAGTAGGACACAAATATAAGTGAGGTTTGGACATACCATATTGACTCTATTAAGGCAATAGTTTTGGTACTTGAAAGTTTAACATCATTCTACTATGATACACATTCATTCACTTGAGCGACGAGACATTAAATAGTATATTACGTCACAAGTGCAAATATTAGCAGCCATACATCTGTAGGTTATTACTCTTTACCCTAAAATGGCAGGTATAAAGATACAAGAGAGTTTTGAGACCCCAAGCAAACAATTGGTTTTCATAACTTTTACAGCCATCACAAAGTTCTGTTCTGCAGGTGAAAGGATGTAGGGTACAGGTAAAAAGAAAAGATAAGAGTAGTTAACAGTTTATTATGGACGAATCAACAGCCCTGTACCTGACACTGCACCATACTACATAAGGAAAAAGGGAATAGACCTGTTCATAGGACTCGGGTTTATTTGGTTCACCTCGGGAAGCGCACCCTGCTTTGTTTACATTTTGTGCTCGGCCACACTTGCCGGATTAAACGTGGAAGCATAAGAAAGTAAAACACAAGATGTGCTTGGATTTAACGAAAATTCACACCGTCAGCAATCTATAAATGCCCATTTCACCACTAATGCGACAATTTAGGTAAAAGATTTGCACTGTTCCACACTATCCATGCTGTAATCACTAGCGCTTGTGGTGGCACCCGTTATAAACATATGACGGTGTGGGCCCGACTGGGCTACTTACTGATTGGACAATCAGGCCAACAATGGATTGCATAATTAATCACGGTCCGAAAAAGTTCGGTACAACTCGGTATGAACAGGTCTATTGAAACGCACTGCTGGTAATGTAAATCCAGATCCTGGCACAGCTTCAGGAGTGTTGACCACTGATGCTGAAACTGGGTGCAGCAGCGTATCTCGTGCTCAAACTATTACCCAATGGTGCAAATATAACTTCTGCACCTGTGCATTCTAATGAATCGATAAGAAAGGCAAAGGAAGATGAAAAGAGTGGACAGAGTTCATCACCAATTAGTGGTTGTGAACACGGGATAGATAGCTCCATTGCGGAACTGAAACAGATAAATTAATGAAAAAGTAAGTCAAAACAAGTGGCCAAAGATATTGCAGACGGGTCATCTAAACAAAACGAAAAGAAAACCAGAATTAGCGTGAGACTTAAATCAGATGAATAAAAACAAAGCAAAGCTGTCAGTACGCGTATAGATAGGCCTACCCCTGTGAATATTGAGTCCACTCCACCGAAGAAACCAAAAGAGAAGAAAAGTGTAGGTGTTCACAAAAGTGAGACCAATGATATAAAATCCACAGCCGATTGTACAATGGCTCATAAAAACACAGGAGAGATGGTCAGATACATAATTTGTATGGAATGGTTTCATAGAAAGTGTATGTCTAAGGAGGAAACCCCTGTAATTTATATCGTAAAGTACTAACTATTCTAAACGCAATTGAGAATGATTTGAAACGCTCACAAACCAGTAATATGGACATGGTCAAAGAACTGGGTCATAAAGTGGTGGAATGTAATGAGCCCCCAAAAATGAAGCTACGACAATTAGCCAAAGAAAATGACCACCGTAGAGCAATGAGTGAAGCCAATGGTGTTTTCACACCTATCTCTCATGAAAATTGACCTACATCAGAAGATCATGATGCTTTTGTATCTCAGGGAAGTACAGAAATGGGTGACAGTGATGAAGCGGGAAGCCATAGAGAGAGGCTAGATTAACCTTCTGCAAATACTTGTACTACTTTTACGCAGTCACCTTCGACAGGGACTCGAGATAGGTATAATGATAGCAGTAGGCCTACAGCTGCAGGGACCAAACACCTAATCATCAAGTCAAGATTTGGTCCCAGTAGACAAGATACAGGTGGCACTGAAATATAATATACCAGTACGTGTCGATACTATAATCGCCCACTGTGGAACAAACCATGTGCTAAGGGAAGCAGCTGATGCCACAATACGACGTTTCTGACGCAGCCTTAAGGCTTATGTGTGAAAAACACAGGTGGACATTTGTAGGCCACTCTAATATTAGTTTCAACTTACTTGAGACCAATGGTCTACACATGGAAGTTGGAGGCAAGATCAGGCTGGTGAGAAACTTTGTATTTGCCGCATACAAAAAAGCCCCCCAAAACTGCAGTGATGTTTAAGCGCAACCTGCAGCATTGTACCCTTTTTGGGGACCTCAGGGTGTTGTTGACAGTAATATACATGAGCGTACTAAGCCATGTATGCCTAAGAATAGGCAGAGTAAGACCAAAGTGCTGGAATTGAATGATCTTAAAGTACTAGGCTAAAGTATTAACTGTATAGTATACAAATTGAACGGTAATGATACGAATTGCTATAAATGCTCTAATGATTTTATCGATTGGTTATTTAATTTGATATTTTGTGTTTTTAAGAAACGTGGTTATCCAAAAAAAAAATTAATGCAGAAGATAAAGTCATCCGGTTTTTTTTAAAGAGTATTATTTCATTGTGCATAATAGTAAACATTTGTATAGCAAAGCAACTCGTGGTTCAGGTGACATCTTACTACTTTACTGTAAACCATTGATGCATGTCTTGAAACTTGAAATGGTTATCAATATAAGGGAATCCTAATGGATCACAATATCATGTTTATTTAGGTATAGTCTATATTCCTCCTGAATCTTCACATGATATTGCATCGAGTGAAATGGATCATTGGCATATCCGCTATTTCATTTGATAAAATACTGTACTGAAGGTAAAATTTTTATTGTCTGAGGTATCACACTGGTTAAATTGTGAAATTGGATCGCTCCTAACTACCAAATACAGCAGTTTCAAAGAGTTGCACGTCAACATTGTACGCAATCACAAACTAAGATGTTGTAAAATGTTGTCCAAAGACATATGGCTTCAAGAGAACTTTTAAATACAAAGGGGATAGTTACCGGAACTCTCTACTGGCAACAGTGCAAAGAGAATAACATGTTTTAAGCCCTCACTGGAAAAGTCATCAAGACTCAGAGGGAAAGTAAGACCTGCAACTTAAGTGCAGACCTGTTTTCCGGTTTTTAGTTATTGCCCTTAGCATATGGACATTGCCAACCAACAACTGTGCTTTTAAAAGGTCTTCAATTTTTTGCAAATCAATATTTCATCTGCGTCCCGCCTGGCTGCTTGTTTTATATCAGAGTCACTTTGCAAACCACCACCTGCTGAATAGTGTACTCTCTGGTAAAATAAAGGCTTACATACAAACCTCAATGTACGTACCACATCTTGTCCCAGTTATGTTGTACATGACCAAGCAGATCACGTGCCATCGCCTAATGCATATATAGGTGTCCTCAAGGTCACAGAACCCAGATGCTCTCGAGACGGTTTTGTAAACATGTGTGGTGAACATTTACTCCATCTGTTTAAATCAACAAGTTTTTTAATCATGAATGGTAAGGCCAAGGGTGATGAGCAAGGGAACTTCACTTGCCGTAGACCCCAAGTCTCTAGTGTTGTTGATAAGCCGAGTTCTTTCATTAGACTTAATCATGCTTTTCACAACTGGTGACATTAAGGATAACTGTATTATTTGAAAGAGAACTACAAAATTTTACCAAATATGCGTACGGTCAATATGGATATTCCATAAAATATTGGATGACTTTTATTTATCTTTGAGGTCTTTAAGCAATTTAGTAAGCGATATATTAAATTCAGTCAACCCTATTCAGCTGTGAAATTAGCGTCTCGTACTTATGGCCACTTATAAAGGGTATAAGGGTTTGCCATCGATGTGCCACCCATAAAATTTGTTCATGGGCCAAAATGTGTCATCTCTCCTTATGTACATTAAGATTATGCCCAACCTGAAAAAAAAAATCATTCTAAAGCCCAATATACGAGAAATATGCCTCCCTGCTGTAATAAGTCTATACATATTGACAGCAAGTAAAATTTTGGATATATGCAAGATAAAATGGTAAAATGTTTACTCTAATAATCCCAACACATGTTATTGCAAAAAAGATATCACGGAAATTCCATAACTTTATCTCCTTGTTTACAATGAGATGCAAAAACTGAAAAGACACAACTGAAAATAGTGGGGTTTTGAAGATCCATAAAGCTTGTGAGACTCCTCATCTTGAGATCCGTTTAAATAACTGATCACTTGTAAGATCACTTTGGTTGGACTTTTCTAAAGTTTCAAATTCATAAATGCCAAAGAAAAAACAAACAAAAACAAAAACCATGTATAGGCCTATTTCCTCGTTTGCTGTTAGCTCAGTTGCCTGACAAGTCAGGAACACAAAATGTTGCAGGCCTACCACCTATTTTTATCTTTTATGCAAGTGACTATTTATTTCATTTTATTTTTTAGTGGTTCGGCCTACATTTTTGGAAAAATGTTAAGTTTGTTGTTCATGAAGAGTATTTCAGAGTTTCAGAGGACCAGTTTAAAACCGACAGTTGCCTTTTACGGGTAATTTCATGTTTCAAGTTAGAAATCAAAATAGTTTCTTCACATTGTGTGGAAAGCTACAGGTTCATGTTTTGGTATTTCTTGAATATCTTTTCTGCATGTGACTTTGCTCTCATTGCCGTGGTGGAATTTATTGAGTGTCAGTAATATTTTTATTAACCATTTGTTCTGGAGAATGTTTAGAGTAAATAAGGTTTTATCTAATAAAATGGCGGACAATTTATTGTAGCGAAATATCATCTGAAGGAGACATATGAGAAGATATACCTGCTATAAGTATTCACAATCCAAAGGTAAACACTGTTCTGTATCCGCCATGTTTACATACTAGGAAGTATTCAGTTTAAAATTTCTTCATTTTGTATGGAGACGCGAACTACTAGCTCGCCAATGTGATACGCAAGCTACGTATATCTACCAAAATATGCCATTACCCTTCTTAAAACTGTGTTTAACCTATGAAAATTAGACATATTGTGACTCCATTTACAACATACCCATGGTATCATGATTTTCCCTCTTTCTTGACACTGTACAAAGCATTCAAACACCAGGTTTTTCAAGTCTTCTGAGAAAATTTCAATTGGATTTTTTGCCGGAAGTGACGTCAGATGGAGAACACCGTGAAAGTGTCCTCGCCAGTGGCGGCAATTTCAAAGCAGACAGACCTTTTTGTAGATCTGTAAGTATGCATGGAAATTAACTTTGTAGATGAGTCTTTTTGATTCATTTTATTTTGATTTTTGTTGTTCAGCTTTTATTGTTGCTATTATTTTATTTTGTCCATACCAATGCCATGCTCCGTCGGTGTCTGGCTATGTGGTGCGGAAACACTTTAGGCTTAGGTGTGCACACGTTCCCCCGGGATCCAGAGGTCCGTTGAAAGAAGGAAAGATTTGTTACGGCAAAGAGATCATCGATGCATCGAACCGTAGGGTGTCGCATAATGTGCACTTTGCCCCCAACCTGTTCGAAACAGTCATTAGGAAGGAGGCTGGTTGCAGAAGCAGAGTGTACCTGGTACCCGATGCTAAACCCACCAGCAAAGACAACGCAGGAAGAAGGGCACAGTCCCGTCAGCAGTGCTGGTAGTGGTTTCTACGAAAACAGAGGATCAGCCTGGCAGTGGAAAGGTTGAAAAACAGTCTAGTACCTATGACTTTTATTGCTGTTTCTTTTCTTCTGATCACATACGTGTAGCCGGTTATCTGTGAATTCACAGTGTTTAACAGTCCCAAGTATTACAATCTCAAATTATCGCCCAACCTTTTGTGAAATCAGGAGCACGGTCACATAATATGGTATGATCAAGTTAGAGTTCTTTTATTTAACGTCAGTTTTTACAAGACAGATATAAGCCATAGATATAAGACAGATGTAAACCCCCAGGGGCTACAGGTAGCAAGAAGCGGCCTACGACAGTTACAAGCTTGCCTAATTGTACTTGATATCTGGTTAATATTTTCATTGCATTCTTTTGACATAAATACAAAAGACTTCCATTCTTTTCTGACTTGCCCTATAATTTTACTGTTAACATCCAAAGATTATTAGAAAGTCTGGCTGCAATAATCTACAGTTTTTAGACTTGTCTGTTTTGCTACTTAACTTTATCTTTTGGCATCTTTCTGTTTTAATATTCACTATCAGACATTTTAGGCTTACATGTTTTCTGTTAGGTAAACCCCGAGGGGCTACAGGTAGCAAGAAGCGGCCTACGACAGTTGCATGTTTGCCTAATTGTACTTAAAATCCTGTTAAGAAAAATTGTTTTGATAGCATGTTTTTGGCATAAATGCTAATGACTTCCATTCTTTTCTGACATGCCTAAATGCACATTTACTCACTATTAAAAAATTACTCAAAATTGACAGTATTTTCTCAAGTGTCACAAACCTGACACATTAAGTTGACACATTGATTCAGGGTTGGCAGTTAAATAGAGCTTAATTGTTTGAGGAGTAGGTGTCATCATGGAGTTTGTTTTACCTCTCTGGTACAGGATGTACATTGTTGCAGTCCTTGTTAGGATTTTCCTTGGTTTGTACAAGTGGTCTAGCTGCAACTGTTTATTTTACAATCACTGGGACTGAATATAATGCCCCAGCTTGTTTCCACTTCAGTTAAACATTGGCGGATGGTTTAACTAGGAAAAGCTGTCCAGCTAGAAAGGGTACATTTTGGTTCAGGGGTAAGTCAAATTGTTCTTATCTGAACCTGTACTATGAAAATTTGGTAATTATGGTTTGTTTGACAGGTGTTCTTCTTTGATATGAAGCTCTGCATTTACAAGCAAAACTTCACATATTTAGCTAATTCATCAATTGCCACGTTCATATTTATTCATTATTATGTGGGTTGTCTTTGCTGAATATTTAGCTTAGGCAAGGAGCCGCTACTCAGAGAGACGTGTACGGGTAAAAGGCTCCGAAACATGTTGAGTAGTTACCCGCTGAAGACCCTTTAATTTATTTGGGCTGATACAGCCTATGTCAAAATTTTACAGAGGAACGTGTGCAATATAGACAATAGTAATTCCATATATATACAGGTTAGACAGGGACAGGTTAGCTTATGGAGAGTAAAGAGTTCGAACTGCGGAATAGGATATTGACTACTAGGAAGTGTTTCTGGGCAAAAAGACACAAATACAATAGGCATAGGCTATTCACCGACAATAAAATGCACACGCAAGATTAATATGTCGTAGGCATAGGCTAAGATGCGAGCGTCAGCTTTACAAAGTATCAATAATAAATAACGTCGGTGGATCAGGCAGTACATATCACCTGGTCGTTAGGTCCCTCTAGCGGCCATTTCCTAAAACCAATCTAGAAAGGCGAGGCCGTACTACCTTGAACAGATGAACGAAATTATCTGCCGTATAGCCTTTGTTTTTGTTCGACACTGTTCCACAAATTTAAGTGTTGTTCCCAAGAATTTTATATAGCCATTGTACTAGTGCTGTATCCTGCGGCAGAGACGTAGTGCGTACGGAGAGTGATTGTTGGATTGTCGTGCGGCAACACCAAAATCGGAGCAGGCCTTGGCAACATGGCATTTATGGGGTCCCTTGGGGGGGGGGGGGAGGGTAAGTATGACTGGAAGTTGCGATCTAGAAGGCCCCGAGAAGCGACCTGGTGACTGCACAGTGTGCAGATATTAGTAACGTGAGACGCAACATGCGCAGCAAATACTACAAACTTTCGGATGTTTATTTAGATTACCATCACACCTGTCAAGTTTTTCTATTCTGCGGAAACCCATTTCCAACCCCGGAAGCTTGTTTGCCAGGTCCACGTTCCGTCGTGGTGTTAACGATGCAAGTCGGTGAATCTTTATCTTTTATTACACTCTGCCGACAACGTCTTCTGAAGCCCAGTTATGAATTATTGACATGATTTCCATAAAAGCCGATAAGTATGAGAAACGAAGAAAATCAACTTCGTTGGACAGATACTGAGTACTCTTCTGATTGAATAATTTACTGTCCGTTATATCCTATACTCACATGTGTTTAAGATAAGAGCTCGCTGACGCTCGCTAAAATAAATTACTAATTGTTAAATGTACATAATCATATAAAAAAATACACATAAAGAATTATACTGTAAACTAAGACATCTATCAGAGATCGTTAAAAAGAATAAGTGAAATAACTTAAGTTAAATGCTCACAATAACATGATACAGCATATCACAGAGCGAGTAACGATCAGGTTGGTTAAATTGTTAGCAGTACTTTTAATATGTTGTTGAATTCAGCAGTTAATTGTGTCAACTTCTAGGAATGTGTATAAAACTGATAGTGATAACCATAGGCAAGAAAAAGACAAAACCTTCATACAGTATTACACTGACATAATGACTGCATATGCAGGCACACAGGGGTTTAAAAAAAATCCAATTTATGTCTGAAGATTTCCTTAATTTATCTTGATTAGTTTTCACCTTTTGTTTTATGACCTAGGTGATTTCAAAGTATGATTGTCTTGCACACGATGTTTTTAGATATACCTCGAAGAAAGTTCAGGGGTAAACTGTTTTCAGTTTGTTTGACTGTGTGAGCAAACTATCGCATATTCACAGACCACTCATACTCTCAGTAGTTGCCCCATGTTGATCAGAGTAGGGTTTTTTTTATCTTTATTTCTTTCTCAATGTCACCAGCACCCATGTGTTTGCGAATTCCAGTGAGGGTCTCCAATCTGTTTCAAACAACTGTTCTTGTTGTACTTACTGATCCATATTGACTCATATTTCTCAGCTGTTATGCCTTAATGTGAAAATTCCACACTTAAGGTCTTCATATAAACACATTTTTTTCAAGTATACATACATGTACAAGCAGGCCTTGCATGTCAGATTGGATTTGGTTCATGTCACTTTGACCTGTCAGTCGACAGATTTTGAAGTCCTTGGGACATTTGGTATGGGAAGTGCCAAGACAATCCATTTACATTTTTGACCTTACATTCGAGCAAAAAATTACTGAATGTAAAATGAAATGTGTATAAATGAAACTAATACGTGTGCATACATATCACATCATAACAAATTTAATTAGAAATATATTATTGTCTTTTGAATGAGTCAAATAAATTGCAGCATATTCCGCAAGATTTTGTATTTTTCACACCAAAATATCATCTGTAAATGTACTCCAGCATTATGTATTTGTGGCACTGATCCATTTATTTGCTAAGTTGGGCTGGATGTTCAATTGATTTGAATTTATGATTTCCGTCAGTCCTGAGCGCATCTGGTATAAGATTAAAACCCATGTATATACATGACTGTATATATATATATATGTATGTATGTATGTATGTATATATATATATATATATATATATATATATATATATAGAGAGAGAGAGAGAGAGAGAGATATAGATATATATTTATATATATATATATATATATATATATATATATATATATATACATACATATGTATATGTGTGTGTGTGTGTGTGAGAGAGAGAGAGAGAGAGAGAGAGAGAGAGAGAGAGAGAGAGAGAGAGAGAGAGAGAGAGAGAGAGAGAGAGAGAGAGAGAGAGAGAGAGAGAGAGAGAGAGTAGGTTTTGTTTTGGTTTTGTTTTGTTTTTTTTTTTGGGGGGGGGAACGACTATCATCGGGAACAACCGATTAATCTTTACCTTTACCTTATGAAAGATAGTTTGAATTGATTGCAAAAAATATATGCTGATGAGTTATGGCGAAGCCAGTCATAATTCTCATAACCACACTCTTGACTCTGTTCATGGAAAAGTATCAGCCATCCGTAAACAATATATCACAGGACGAAAGGATAAGTCATGACGCTTGATGCGAAGAAATGCCTAATACTGTAGTGCAAATAGTGAGTTTTTAATATCAACTTTGTTAGCTTAATTTTAAGTCAACATTAATATCCGTGAGAGGAAAGGCAAGTGGCACATACCTACACAGACGTGAAAATCTGTTTTATACTTTTGTTCAAACACTAAACTTTTATAGGTTAGATGTAAGCACATATATGAAAAAATGCCCTCAGGATTTCCCTCCATACCAATGACTGTGTTTTCCATGCATGAACGTTACGCTTACTTTACCAAATATTTTGATCCCTCCAAATATGGAAAAAAAAAAACCAGCTCTAATTCGAAAGGCAAAATGGATGCAAATATAGCGTGTGGTGCTTTTACAGTCGTATAAGCGTATAAATATGCGGCATTTCGCTATATACAAAAAAAAAAAAAATAGATATTGTTAAGTTTTACCGTACTCTTTTCTACAACTTTGGATAGATTTGCGTCCATTTTTGTACTTTCATTTAATTTCCCTTTTGAGAAAGCGCATGTATCGTTATAGGTATATGGGTTAGTGGTTTTACTTAAGAGTAAAGATGGCAAATTTAACGCATGCTTACCCGACTCATTACAGCAGAGTAAATGGTGCTCTGCCATGTCTTTATTCCTAAGTGTCATGAGAATACATATTCTCACGACGGCAAAACTCACAATCAGCCAGAAACGTAATAGACAGATAGATAGAGAGATAGATAATATGACGAAGGAACACATCGCCCAAACAATAAAAAACAAATTAACATAATTGTAGATTACCCCGTATTTATGTCTCCCGGTGGAATCCGGGGGACATATTGGTTTAGTGCCCGTTTCTTCCGCTTCTTGTTGTTGTTGTTGTTGTCGTTGTTGTTGTTGTTGTTGTTGTTCATGTTCTTCAACACTTGGTTTCCGTGCGATAAGTCTTGAAGGACTTGACAGAATTTGATGAAACTGGGTAGGATAATGTATCTAGGCAAGACCTAGGTTGGAATTGTATTTGGGTGACCTTGACCTAATTTTCAAGGTCACAGGGTCACTTATGTGAAATTGGTTTCCGTTCGATAAGTCATGAAGAACTTGATGGAATTTGATGAAACTTGGCAGGATTATGTACCTAGGCAAGACCTAGGTTGGGATTGTATTTGGATGACCTTGAGCGAATTCTCAAGGTCACAAGGTCACTTATGGGAAATTGGTTTCCATACGATAAGTCATGAAGAACTTGATGGAATATGATGAAACTTGGTAGGATTATGTTTCCTGGCAAGACCTGGGTTGGAATTGTATTTGGATGACCTTGAGTGAATTCTCAAGGTCACAGGGTCATTTATGTGAAATTGGTTTCCGTACGATAAGTCATGAAGAACTTGATGGAATTTGATGAAACTGGGTAGGATTATGTACCTAGGCAAGACCAAGGTTGGGATTGTATTTAGATGACATTGAGCGAATTCTCAAGGTCACAGGGTCACTTATTTGAAATTGGTTTCCATTCGATAAGTCATGAAGAACTTTATGGAATATGATGAAACTTGGTAGGATTATGTATCCTGGCAAGACCTAGATTGGAATTGTATTTGGATGACCTTGACCTAATTTTCAAGGTCAGAGTGTCACTTATGGTAAATTAGTTTCCGTGCAATAAGTCATGAAGAACTTGATGGAATTTGATGAAACTTGGTAGGATTATGTATCCTGGCAAGACCTGGGTTGGAATTGTATTTGGATGACCTTGAATGAATTCTCAAGGTCACAGGGTCATTTATGTGAAATTGGTTTCCGTACGATAAGTCATGAAGAACTTGATGGAATTTGATGAAACTTGGCAGGATTATGTACCTAGGCAAGACCTAGGTTGGGATTGTATTTAAATGACTTTGACCTAATTCTCAAGGTCACAGGGTCACTTATGTGAAATTGGTTTCCATTCAATAAGTCTTGAAGAACTTGATGGAATATGATGAAACTTAATAGGCTTATGAATCTAGGCAAGACCTAGGATGGGTTTGTATTTGGATGACCTTGATCGAATTCTCAAGGTCACAGGGTCACTTATGTGAAATTGGTTTCCGTGTGATAAGTCTTGAAGAACTTGATGGAATATGATGAAACTTAATAGGCTTATGAATCTAGGCAAGACCTAGGATGGGTTTGTATTTGGATGACCTTGATCGAATTTTCAAGGTCACAGGGTCATTTTTGGGAAATTGGTTTCCGTGCGATAAGTCTTGTAGAACTTGATGGAATTTGATGAAACTGGGCAGGATTATGTATCTAAGCAGGACCTAGGTTGGAATTGTATTTGGGTGACCTTGACCTAATTTTCAAGGTCACAGGGTCACTTATGTGAAATTGGTTTCCGTGCAATAAGTCATGAAGAACTTTATATAATTTGATGAAACTTGGTAGGCTTATTTATCTAGGCAAGACCTAGGTTGGGAGTGTATTTTGATGACCTTGAGCAAATTCTCAAGGTCACAGGGTCACTTATGTGAAATTGGTTTCCGTTCGATAAGTCTTGAAGAACTTGATGGAATTTGATGAAACTTGGTAGGATTATGTATCTTGGCAAGACTTAGGTTGGGATTGTATTTGGATGACCTTGACCTAATTTTCAAGGTCACAGGGTCATTTATGTGAAATTGGTTTCTCTGCAATAAGTCTTGAAGAACTTGATGAAAATTGCTAAAGTAATGTATCTAGGTGAGAGCTAAAACAGGATTGTAATTTTCAAGCAAACTTGGTCATTTGTTATTTGTTATCACCTGTAGCTTATTCAGAGGCGTAAGTGTTCCACCGGGAGACATTTGATTTTCTGTTGGAAAATCAGTCTGTTCTAGTTTAATTTTGCAACAGCCTTCATCTTCACATATACGACTGTAATATTTATGAGAAGTCGCTGATAAACTTATGTAAGTTGGGATAGGACGCTGACGACTGTGTCATCAAAATGATGTGTACAGATACAAGGCGTCAAACAGGCAATCAATATATGACAAATCTGGAAAACAATCAACATTGATTTGTTGTCAATAACTAAGTTACTGACCATGACTAGCTCCCCTGTGGCCATGCGCTCTCCCGTTCGGAATGCATTTGGAGATTTAAGGACGTTTTAGTAAACTATATGTTGTCTGCCATATATCTACGTTTAGTAGTACAAGTCCCAATACAAGCTGTCGGAGATTACAAAATACACCCATTGCCCATGCGGGAGTCAATGGACCATGTTAAACTTTGGATTTTGATTACTGATCATATTTATCTGCTCTAAAATGTTAGTTTTACATGGATATTTCTATAAAATTCGAATTCTGTGATTTTATTCAATAAAAATCGATCCACTCTAGAAATTCCCTACAGCAAAACATACCAGGTTCTTTTTTTGAAATGATCAGTTCCTCTTTTCATATCCGCATCTAAAATGGAGAAAAATCAGCAAACTTTACAAATTTTGCACAAACAACTGCTTTTTTTTTTTTCAATTTATGTATCACAATTGTAAACAAATCTATATGTTTATTATATGTTTGAGGCTGAATTATCATTTTCTAAAGTGAAATTCAAAAGTATTAAGGCACTGTGGATCACATAACCTGAACATTGTCACGACTTAACTGAGATGCCCCTGCCTCAGTGACATAGCGCCTTAACATACACAATAACTCCAATGGGCGCGACGGATGTTTGATTATACGTCACACGTGATGTGGAATAATTGCAACGAACGTTAACAAACACAACCAGCACACCAGGTCGGCGTTGAATGTAGGCCTAGGTCATATTGTTTTGCGATGAATACCCAATTAAACATGGAATAAGCAAAATCTTACGTGGCTGAGATTAAGCTACTATTTTTATTTCACTCGAGGGATCGTTTTTGGTGGGGAACATCAATCGTGATCGAATGTACGATTCTCCATTTATAAAATATCACTGATATTTATGTAGATACATCTGTTCAGAATATAATGGCATAAATCTCATCATTCTATCTTGAATATTTTGAATAAGGATTAAAAAATGTTTCCCCCGCCTATTTTTACCGAAAACGCTTGCATTTATACACTTTTGAATTTTGTGTTCAAGCTTTCGTGCTGACAGATCCTGCAAAACTTTTAGTGAACTCAGTTAATTGTTTCACTACGTCAGGGAAGTATGCTTTCTGTGACATTTGGCCTACACGTTCAGTCACTTTTCCAAGTTAATTTTTAATCGAGCTCCCTCTAGTGTTCTGGTCGTAACTTGAGATGGTTTTATCAATTAAGGCCACACAATTATTAATTTCTAACTCCGAGAAAACTGAAAATACCATGGAGTTTCTAATAAAATCTATATTGCTGGGCTTATCGGTGAACATTTCACTTAAATAGAGGAAAATACGGTTAAAAATCAGAATGAAAACTATTTGCAAGCTTGAGTTCAAAAAAGGGGGATAGTCCTTATTTGTGGCCTTTGGCAAAGTAACTGACCTTTGTGTTGGGATTTCAAATTGCTGAAAAAAGGGGCCTCAGAGATGCCCATGACTATTATTGTTTCAATAATGGGAGCGCTCCGCCATGCTCCCCAGCCCTCCTCCTGGGAGGTTAGGGCGAGGGTTCTGTTGGTTGCACCCTGCAATGCAACTTTTAAAAGGACTGGAGTTGCTAAACAGCGCAACAGCTTTCTCAAAGATATGGTGGCACAAAAGTGCCAACTAAAATATTTTTCTGTCTCCATCAAAATGCGAAAGCGAAAGCAAGAAAATAAGAAAACAGAACAGCGAAAACAAGAAACCACGAATGCGAAAACACTAAAATAAAAAAACGCGAAGGCGAAAATGCGAAAAAACAACAGCGAAAATACGACAGAAATTATGTCGTGTTTTCGCATTCGCATTTTCTTGTTTTCGTAGTAGCGTTTTCTCGTCTTGTTTTGCTGTTTTTTTCCCTTTGGACGAAAACAAGAAAACACAACAGCGAAAACATTAAAGTAAAAAACACGAAGACGAAAATGCGAAAACACAACCGCGTAAAAAACAACAGAAATTATGTCGTGTTTTCGCACTCGCATTTTCGTGTTTTTGCATAAGCGTTTTCTTTCTTTCTTTCTTTCTTTCTTTCTTTCTTTCTTTCTTTCTTTCTTTCTTTCTTTCTTTCTTTCTTTCTTTCTTTCTTTCTTTCTTTCTTTCTTTCTTTCTTTCTTTCTTTCTTTCTTTCTTTCTTTCTTTCTTTCTTTCTTCGTTCTTCTTTACCAGAAAGTTTGTCCGACACTTTTCTCAAATACTATTATACATAGAAACTCCAAACTTGGCATGATTGTTCCTCCATACAAGGAGTTTGACCGTTTTATACAAAAGAATGAAGATGTTTAAAATTATGCAAATTAGGGGCATTTGAAATTTTAAATCATATATCTTCAAAAATATGATAGATAGAGATGTCATTCCAACTTCTACTAGGGGGTTATTGACCATTGCGCATCTAATGAATTTAAAACTAACGTTGTAGCAATTTAAATTATGCTAATTAACAGCATTTGAAATTTTAAAACTTGAATATCTTCAAAACTATTTAGAATAGAGACGTCATTTTAACTTCTACTACGGGGTTACTGACAATTTTGCATGTAATGAATCTAAAGCAAAAGCTGTAGCAATTCAAATGATGCTAATTAGCAGCATTTCAAATTCTTAAACTGGAATATCTTCAAAACTATTATAGATAGAGATGTCATTCTAACTTCTACTAAGGGGTTGTTGACCATTGCGCATGTAATGAATCTAAAACGAAAGTTGTAGCAATTTAAATTATGCTAATTAGCAGTATTCGAAATTTTCAATCTTGAATATCTTCAACACTATAATAGATAGAGATGTCATTCCAACTTCTACTAGGGGGTTGTTGACCATTGCGCACCTAATGAATTTAAAATAAAAGTTATAGCAATTTAAATTATGCTAATTAGCAGTATTTGAAATTTTCATTCTTGAATATCTTCAAAGTTATAATAGGTAGAGATGCCATTCCAACTTCTACCCCTGTGTTATGGAATAGTTGTACATTGCCATTACCATACCCTTATGCTTTGAAGACACACACTAATTTGCTTTGCAGCAAATCATCTTTCCTAGTTCAAATTCTTCTCTTTGTTTACATAGAAAGTAACAAACATGTCTGACTGTACGTGGAATAACATGAAAAAAAAAATGGAAATATACATATTTTTAAACAAATAGAACAGGGCTGGGACTGCCATCTACATGTACATAGCGACCATGGTACTCTTTGTCTGTCTGTCTGTCTGTCTGTCTGTCTGTCTGTCTGTCTGTCTGTCTGTCTGTCTGTCTGTCTGTCTGTCTGTCTATCTGTCACTCTCTCGCTGTCTCACTCTCTCTGCCCAGCAATCTTACAACTTATTTTCACAAAATAAAAAATGTCAAAAGCAAGACATACTGCCGTCAGCCTCGAGCAAAGCAGCAGTTCATTTGTCATTTTCAGAGAAAGATTTGAGAGGGATGGAGAGAATGGCATCAAACTCAAGGTCCAACTTGTCTGGAATGGCAATTATAAATTTTATAAGAATAAAGAGAAAAATCAAACCCTAGCGCCCTCGCCCCCCAAGTACTGTATGCTTTGTCGTCAAGTTTTTTTGTTTTTTGTTTTTTTTTTCATGCACATTCCTATCCGCTTGCTTCATTTTTGTGTTTTCTTCCCTGATCATGGTCTTTTTTTTTCTTCTTCTTTTTTTGTTTTTTGTTTTTTACCGGTATGATCACGAGCATCATTAACAAAGATATGTTGCTCTTTTCGGGTCACGTGACTGATCCGCTTTCGAGTCCCCTTTGAAAGCTGTCGCCGTCACGTGTGAAACCATAGTGACAGGCTTGCATTTATGGCTGCCCTTGATGTCGTCCGTGTAAATAGCTGCTTTGTAGGCCAATAAATACTATTGTATGTTGGAATCTATATATCATATTTGTCAAGATGGCAGTGTTAAGATATACAACCAATATTTAATTAATCTGACCTGCTGTCTGATGAATAAGGGGAATTCATGCTTTTGCTTAGAAAGCCCTGCCATTTTACCTTGTTCTTAGATTTACCAAACATATTCCATAAGACATTTAAATAATTTCCAGATATACCTCTTTGTCGGAGTTATTAAAAGAGAGCACCGCGATTAACATAAGCGAACGCTTTGGTGAAAACCGACAAGCCATACATACAAAAGTTTACCAAGGAGTTTTTGCTTTTCAATGAGGCGTACCGGAATAAAAGCATTATCATTTCTTGTTTTGTTCTGACAGAAACCATCTTGGAACATACCATCATCTTTAAACATATTATTCTTCGATATCAGTCGACCATTAAGTACAGATTCAAAAAGTTTTCCCAATGTGACAAACACAGTAATTTTCCTGTAATTGGCAGGGTCTGCCTTGTTACCAGATTTGTCAAGCGGATTGACTATGCCGTCTGACCACTGAACAGGGAAATTACCACATTTAAGGTTGAAATCGTAAAGACACAGAAGTGGGAAAAACAGGAGGGACTCTGCATATTTTAGATATTCGGCACCAATTCTATCTCTACCTGGTGCATTATGAGTTTTAAGATTTCTTAGATGTGTTTTAAATTCACTTTCAGTTATAAAAGAATTAAGAATTTCTCGTATTATTCAGATTTTTTGAATATCTGACACGTCATTCAAATTAGCATTTCTAATATCCACCATAAACTGTATATCAAAGTACTGTGTAGCAGGTGGGGAAGTAGACTCTGAAAAAAATGATAAAAGTTTTGCAAATCTCTTTCATTGCTTGGCTTCTTGTTTGAGAAACCTTTCAAAAAACGCCAATAGTTGCTAGAGTTGTTGGAACGCAAGGTTTCGAACTTAAGCCTTACTTTATACATATATTGCCTTCGTTTTCTCGGCACCACTAGTTTATATTCTTTTTGTAACTAGTGAAATTTCGAGTGGTTATTTTTGTCAGATAAGTCATTACATTTTACAAAATTATGTGCTTGAACTTTTAAAGCCTTACATTCACTGTCAAACCAGCGATTTGATGTTAAGTTTGTTTTTAAGTGCAAATTGCATTCCTGGGGAGCATTTTTAATAACATTGCCCGGAGTCTATAAAACCCAGCACAGACATCTTCCACTGTATTTTCAGGGGAAAGCATACTTAGGAAATCCGCCATTTTTTTAAGCGACGTTGGTAGTCAATTCTTTGTAGTAACTAAAAATACACGTAGATCCAATTTGTAATATGAGAACCTACAATGTATGACCTTCAATCTCAGATTTCTGTACTGAAGGCCTACATTTAGGTCCAAATTTCAAATAAAAAACAACGGGACAGTGATCAGATTCTACTCTAAGCGGGTCGATCTCAAAGTAAGATATATAGTTAAGACATGAACGACTGGACATCAGGTAATCAACAACACTTCGTCCACGAGGGGTAAAACGAGGGAACTTCTCTATACCTTTATCTGGGCCAAACCGACCATTATATATAGTCAAGTTTGCAGACTTACATAAATTTAGCAATTCTTTTCCATATATGTTCATCTTCGCTCTGTCTTGGGATATTCTAGAAGGAATATCCTTGTCACATGGACTAGAGATATTAGTGACAGGACAAGAATGACAATGGATTAAAAAAGATTTTAAATGTCTATTGTCGCTCTCAAATTTTGTCAAAAACATCTTAAACATAATCAGTTATGATGACAATATCCTTTTGCATTTTTTTCATTCATGTGATAAGCTACAAATATTTACAGAACTCTGCTAAACTCAGCATGTATTCAAATTATAAAATATATTGAAATTCATTCAGTGAATGATTGTGGCTTGAACAACTCAATCGATCCCTATATATATATATATATATATATATATATATATATATATATATATACATATATATATATATAAAAGGATAGAGAGAGAGAGAGATAGAGAGAGAGAAAGAGAGAGAGAGAGAGATCCCCTGCCATAGTATACATTTTATGTCTACTTCCGTCTTTGTGTAAGACCTACACATATGTAATGGAACCTGCTATATGCAGCCAACCTTTCAGGCAAGAAAAAAAGTGAGCACATACAGAGCAGGGACCACTCTGTGTGTGTGTGTGTGTGTGTGTGTGTGTGTGTGTGTTACATCCCTTAAGACCTTACCCCCCCCCTCCAAGAAAGAAGAGAAAAAGGGAAAGAATTGAAAAAAAAAAACAACAGAACAAATCAACCACCAAATCGTGTGTGTGATGTCTGTGCATCAAGGGGCACAAGGGGTAAACCGTTGCACTTGCTCATTTCAGTAGATAGATATGGCTTGACCATTTTGTACTGACAGAGTGCACATTGTTATGAAATGACTAAACCGAATAAGTAAGTACTGGCCACAAGTGAAGGTGTACATAGTTAATATTAAACATACAAATTGATAGTATTGGAAATGATTACAGAAATTTTCATTAAAAGACTGCCTAAGCTTAAGCTGGGCTATGGAATGTCTGAATATAATATCAAACTGTCCAGTATATCAAAAAACAACCCCACACTGATAAGGTCAGATTTTGTTTTGATTGATTTTGTCTTAATAGGATTATTGCAGCGCGTGGGTCTTCCATTCTTCCAGAAGCGGAAACTTAAACAGTTACAGCCCATGTTAGAAGTGTGTTCGTACTAAAATAACCAACAGACCTAAGCCAAATCTAAAATTTCGCACGTACAAACTTTATGAGGTTAAAAGCGTATATTTTTCAAACAACCATAGGACTTTGATCTTTAAACTTGACGAAAAAGGAGCGCGCATGGCAAATGGGTGGCTAAAATTCAGCTTTCCACAACATACATTTCAAATCGGTTGATTTTTTTTTTCGATTATTGAATAAACAACTTTTTAAGATGACGTCCTAATACGAAAGAAAAAAGGTCAAGGTCACTTATCATACATCAAGTGCAAAATTTCAGTCATACAACCTTTTTGTGGTGCCGGGATATCTCGGAGAGTTTTGTGTTTTTTAAAATTCTGCTGTAACGCCCACCAACACTTGCCAAATCTTAACAAAATGCAAATGATTGCGCTATCCTTACCAAAAAAAATCATACGTAACAAAATGGGCCATTCAGACTAAATTGCTAAGATTTTGGGACATATATGTGCTTTCTTTCTGGCGAAGAAGTCGAAAATACCTGAAACACACCAAAAAAGAAATCTTCGAAAAATTAGAACAAAATCACACAGCCACCTTACCAACAACAGCAATATCTAGCAATACTGCAAAATGCCCCTTGGCAGTTTTGAGGCAATTAGCTGTATGCTTTCAGAGAAAAAGATATTTCTTTAAAATCCGGAAAAACCAGCATAAAATATTCAAAAATTGATATCTTCATAAAGTTTCAGAAGATCTGCGAAAGGGTTCTTGAATGCGAGACATCAGTGCCTCATACAAGACAAAAGAACACATATATTACGGCAGGTGATGTTACGAAGTAAAGTAAATAAGCAAACGATAAGTCAGCTGTCTATGTGTGTATACATGCGTACACACATACACACACACACTCACACATATATGTATATAATAGGGGTAGAATTGAATTGTTCAAGCAAAAAATCATTATTAAATCCAAAATGGAATTCAAAACTGTTCCGTATGAAGATCTCAAAGTTTTATAATTCGGATACATGCTGAGTTTAGCAGAGTTATATAAATATTTGCAACTTATAACATGAATAAAAAGAATGCAAAAGGATAATTTATTGTCATCATAACCTAAAATGTTTAAGATGTTTTGACCGAATTTCAGAGCGACGATAGACATTCAAAATATTTAAATCCATTGTCATTTTTATCCTATCAGTAATACTTCTGCTCCATCTGTACCCTTCTGTAGGCTTTTCCTCTGTTCCTTTTCAATTACATATCATGAAAGTTGGCTTGTATTTTTGTCCCACATTACCTAAGCAAAAGTAACAGGCTGAACATTTACAAAAAGTAAAGCAATTTTCTGGAAATTTCTTTGATATTTGATGAGAAATTTTTTCAATATCGAACACTTTTCCGACCAAATTTATGGCATATAATGTATTCAACTGAGGTGTATTTAATACTATTCACATTTCGTGGTAGTTACCATGGATGCTCTGAAAACCTCAATACTGCAAAATTGTAATTGGCTGGATTGTTTTGTCATTGTTACATCCTATGGATGACAATTTGTTTATTGAATATAAATATATTTTAAGTTGTCCCCGGCAATTAAAAGTTATTAGTGTGTAATTATTCGGCTAAAGGTCCAACAGAATATACAAAATTATTGCAGACTATAACAAGGATTTTGCCACTGTATGCATGTCAAATTAACCTCAAATAAAAGTATGTGGCATGCCTTGCTCATCTAGCTGGGCATGCAGAATGCAGGGTAGGGTGCGCTGTGCCATGCTCATCTAGTTGGATGTGAGGCACGCTACACATTATATAAAACACAACTTAAACTATGGGTTCTCTTTTTGGGGAGCTTTCAGTATGTTTAGCAACCAGCTGTCTGTCTTGTCATGTGTGGGACTGATAGTCACACACAATGTGTAACAGAGAAGAACACTACCCCCTTGAACGGACTCAAGAAATATGTTCACCACATTGACTGAATTTTCAATGATATCCAGTACATCTCACACGGCCTGCAGCTGATGGCATTTTTACAAGACACATGTGGAGCTGGTGAACCTGGAATTATTTATTGTAATAATAAGTGAAATGAACAAATTGCTGCTTCAAAATACGTGTTTCCTGATTATGGTTGACATTATGGAAATAATAGTGCTCCAAGAAGCTAGATATACTGAAGTTTAAAAAGAAACACTGATGTGGCTGGCAATGCAACAACCTACCACACTGGGTTTTTTTTTTTTTTTTTGCAAGTCTGTTGCATTCATTTCAATTACTGACATTTGAATACAATTATGGGTCCAAGGAAAGACAAAAATAGCCAAGCTGTAGATAGACAGTCTTCGGCAGCCAGTGCAGTTAATGGGGTTATTCCAGAAATGGACGCAGAAGATGAAATTACACAATTGAGGCAATAGCAGCAAGTTGCACAGTCAGCTGCTGCTGAGGCTTAAGAAAGGGCCGACCACACTGATAAAAATAATGGCTAGAGTTCTAGAGAAAAATGGATGAGACTAGGTTTACAGAAGTAGATGCACAGATGAAGGCTATGGAGACCATACTAATGTCAAGAAACCAATGCACTACCAGTGGGGAATCACAAACATAAAAGGCAGCATTCAGCTCAGATCCTAGATTGCAACCATTTGAATCAGCATTTACTTCTGCAGGCCTCGGCACAATAGATCAAGAGATCCCAGTTCTGGAGGTTATAGATAGATGCAATGCACCATCATCTCACGAAATGCCTCCGCATACTCCATATGTGGATTTTTTCACAGCATCTCACAAGTTTTCACTAAGGAGCGATACCCAGTCTCGAAAAACATCACTGCCTACTCCAAACGTGGATTTCTTCACTATACCTCCAAGATCTTCAGTAAAAGGGGATGGTACTAGGCAACTATATGATATTCCCTTGCCAAGTCGAACTTTTTATGATGATAAGACATCATGCGATGGATTTATGAAACGTCCTCAGTCATTAGCAGAGGCGTGCAATCGCTGCACACCAGAAAGACTGCTTTGCTTGACAAGTAGCTCAAGAATAGATTCCAACTTCTCCTTGAGGGTTATGTATTCAGCCAGCTGACCAGTGAAACAATGCGGTGTTTTGACATATTGGTGTCGGCTTTCGAAACCAGACTTCAAGACAAGCACACCACCAGTTCCTATTTGGCAATGCTGGACAGCAGGAGGTTGGGGTCACAGGAACCACTATCAGAACATAATAGCATACATCAAGCAACTGGCGATTAAGGTGGCGGAGCCGAGCGCAACAATCCAGCGACTTTGCTGTTGCATAGATGAACAATGTTTCACATTTCTACCACAAAACTGTATATTTTGTTTATTGTACGGATACATAGATTAGTTAGAAACAAGTTTCATATCGGTGCGATTATTTTAAAGGATTTTATAATCCAGGTAACTAGAGGGTATCATATTGCACATTTTGTTTGCATTTCTTGAAAAATAATTGATGGAAAAGTGTTTTACATGTGCAAAATAAAAGTATAGACCAATATGCAGGAACCGTATTTTTGTTTACAAATAAATACATAATTGCAAAATAATTGAATGCTTTGATCATCATTTAAACAATAAATTCTTTTTATGAGCTACAAAAGTGTCGGAAGGAAACATCTGACGGAAAAACAAAAAAAAGTTCCTAGATAATATATTTATCTTTCAAAAGACCATTATTTAAAGCAGATCGACCAATTAGCTTTTAATCAACGCTGTCTACAAAATTCATTGATAAACAAAAAAATTATTTCCGAGAAATTGGCGTTGAAAGATTTGAGGCCCTTATCGCCCACATTGTTGGCCGGAATGACAATATTGCTCTCCAACCGTGGTCACTTTTGGTTGCAATTTTTCGAAGGCCTGTCAATGGACAAATATGATATATAGATTCCAACATACAATAGTATTCATTGGCCTAAAAAGCAGCTATTTACCCGAACGACATCAAGGGCAGCCATAAATCTAAGCCTGTCACTATGGTTTCACACCCGACGGCGACAGCTTTCAAAGGGGACTCGAAAGCGCATCAGTCACGTGACCCGAAGGTGCTGTTAGAACAAGATGTGTTTGCAGTATGACAGCTTACTTCAGTAAAAAGTGTCCTCGACGGACAGGAGTTGCGGACTCATTTCTACACGTCTTGGATAAAAGAGCAACATATCTTTGTTAATGATGCTTGTGATCATACCTGCAAAAAACAAAACAAAACAAAAACAAAAAACAAAAAACAAAAACAAAAAAAAAAAAAAAAAAAAAAAAAAAACCGAAGAAGAAAAAGAAAAAAAGACCATAATCAGGGAAGAGAACGGAAAATGAAGCAAACGGAGAGCAGTGTGCATAAAACAAAAGAAGTTGACGACCAAGCATACAGTACTTAGGGGGAGAGGGCGCTAGGTTTTGATTTTTCTCTTTATTCTTATAAAGTTTACAATTGCCAGTCCAGACAAGTTGGATCTTGAGTTGGATGCCATTCTCTCCATCCCTCTCAAATCTTTCTCTGAAATCGATGAGTTAACTGCTGCTTTGCTCGAGGCTAACGGCAGTATGTCTTGCTCTTGGCAATTTTTTATTTTGTGAAAATAAGTTGTAAGATTGCTGGACAGAGACAGACAGCGAGAGAGAGAGAGAGAGAGAGAGAGAGAGAGAGAGAGAGAGAGACAGCGAGAGAGAGAGAGAGACAGACAGACAGACAGACAGACAGAGAGTACCTTGGTCGGTTTATACATGTATATGGCAGCCCCGTTCTCTTTGTTTAATGTATGTATATTGCCATTTTTTTCATGTTATTCCACGCACAGTCAGACATGTTGGAGACTTTCTATGTAAACAACAAGAAGAATTTGAATTAGCCTCCAACTTCTTTTTAAATCCTCTTTTTATCCCCCGCCTCCTTTAGAGAAATAAACCATATCAAAATCAGACGGAAAGAAAGAGAGATGTCATTTTGTATGCACGTTCCATGCTGCATGCACTATATCAGATGGGGGGTCCAGATGGGCGGTCTTCATTGATCATGATCATGACGAGGTGACAACTGAGACAGGTGTCCTGTTAATGATAAACAAACATCAATCCCAGCATATACTAGAATTTTAAAAAGTGAAGAAAAAAACACACACACAGAACGCTTTATATGTGTTGAACATCCATTAGTTTCAACGTTACATTAGTGATAATACTGTGCATTGTCACATATGAATAACTAAGTCTATCCGTTTCCTAGATTAGACACAGAGGTTAATAGTACACCATGAAGGGGGGTAAGGGGGTTAGTACGCTGGTACAGGTAATTGTTTTTCTAGAGTGCGCGGTACGGAAAATAAATTTTTTTCAAAATTTTGGATAGTACGAAGTACGTAAAATAAGAGGGCTTCCACTACACCAGTACAGTAAATAAAAAGCCCCAGTACGCCAGTACGGGAAAACCTTTACCCACCTTCCATCATGACCGAGGTGATGATGTTACAGTTTGTACGCATGGGTAATTGTTTCTTGCCAGCCAATGCGAACTGTGAATAATGAATAAGAATAAACTTTATTAACTGCATCAAATTACAAATATGATATTATGTTAATACAACACATATAAATAGAAAACACAAGTTACAAGAACACAACCCCCCCCCCCCAAAAAAAAAAACTCATATCACACAATATACCCACAAATCACATTACACACAAGACAGAAGAAAGAAAATAATACAAATACCGTTGCAACACGACAAAACAATAAATTACCATAGATATATTCGAGAGCCATATCAGTGTACATACTTGTGGATGTTTACACAGGGTACATAGTCTAAAGAATAGAGGGGAAAAGAGAAGGGGAATATACATATTCACAATGTTCCCCTCTTATTCAGTGTCTCGGAGAAATATTTGTTAACTATTGTAATTTTTTCCACATCGTCTAGCCTAATAATGAATATAAATTTGTCGTAGTCATCTAAATTATCAAATATTGGGAAAATATCGGTTAGTGCACCATATATATTTCTTCTTTCCTTTTCATATTTTGTACAAGCGCTTATAAAGTGATTTTCGTCTTCTAGTATATTACAAGTATCGCATAATCGTTCCTCTAAAGGCATTTTGTGTGGTCTTTTGTGTCTACCAGTTTCGATTTTCAAATTGTGTGCACTTATTCTTAAACATGTAATATCTTTCCTTAAAGCATAATCTCGAATCACTAATAAATATTTCTCTAACTCAAATGTTTCTTTAAATTTAGCATAAGTACGTAGTTTTTTGTCTGGAGCTGAATTGCCTTTCATTGCTTCTTGCCACTGAAGGATAAATCGTCTTTTAATTCTTTTGACAAAAATCGGAGTAGGGAAAAAATTGGTGCGCGAACCGACATTTTCCCACATTTTGCTGAAACCAAATAAGTTAAATGTGTCTCTTAGAGATGTGATCCATTTGAACTTCCCGGTATCGATATGTTCCACATTACAAAGAAAGCAATCATAGAGCAAACTCTCATGTTTCATATGTACTATCCGTAGCCAATTCTTACACATTTGAGTGAAAATTTTGAGTACAAGTGGAAATTCGCCTAGTTCACTTATCACTGCAACATTGCTTGCTTTTTTGTGCACTCCTAAAGAGAAACGCAAAAAATGTAGATGGACCTTTTCGAAAGAGAATTTGAAATAATTGTCTATTTCATTACTTGTGACACATTTATCAATCGGTATTTCGTAGGGCCCCCAAGCTTCACATGCATACATAAGAATTGGCGATATAAGTTTATGGAATAAACTCAATAAAATTGGTATACTGATTTGCGTATTATAAAATAATCTTTTTAGTCGTGCCAAGGATCTTAAAGCTTTATCACTGAGTATTTTGGTAGCTGTGTTTGCTTACACAATTGATCTGACAGTGCGACACGCACTTCAAGTCCCATTTAACAATAACGCAAAGTAAGTCTGTTTTGCAGACAAGAAAGTTTCCAATTCCCTCAAAACGGAATTGGAAAAGGGATAGGGCAATTAAGGCAGAGTTCAGTCTTCGTGGCTTTGGCTTGGGTGCTGGTATGTAAGGTTGTCAGGAGTGTTAATTATATGCCAAGCCTATTTCACTGGTCCTTCTGCAAATTTTGGTCTTCCTCGTGATTAAGGGGACCACACACACTGTCATGCTTTCCCCGGATTTTGCCATTTGTATGATTAGGCCTTATGTATAATTCTATTCTGTAGAGATATGTAACCAGTGTTGGTTTACAAATGAAGATCTGCAATAAACGGATCGCGACACAAAACCGAAACTTTGTCACTGGGTTGCAGCGATAACGCGACAGATCGTTCACACACACACACACACACACACACACACACACACACACACACACACACACACACACACACACACATTATACATGACCGATCGACCAAGCAAAATGCAGTGTGCAGAGCCACTTTGCAGAGGGTGGGTAAGGGGTTTCCCGTACTGGCGTACTGGGGCTTTTTATTTACCGTACTGGCGTACGGGAAGCCCTCTTATTTTATGTACTTCGTACTATCCCAAATTTTGAAAGATTTTTATTTTCCGTACCGCGTACTCCAGAAAAATAATTACCTGTATCAGCGTACTTACCCCCCCCCCCCCCAACTCCTTCTTTGAAGACAGACTACGAATAAGAAAAGACATGAGTCATGGCCCTATGGTAGAAATTATATGTACCTGTTGAAACAAACGTGATATCGTAATTTTTTATGATGTATTGTACTTTTTCTGACAAGATTCTGGGCAGCGCACATGGTGTAAGCTGTAGTTTGGCATTTGAATGTGGGTGGGTTTCCGTTTAGATCTCCATGTGCATTCTTTGGAGTGACATATCTTTTAATATTGTGGTCTCCTGCTAGGGTTTCAACCCCCAAAAATTCCGATAAAGCAAAATCAGATAAAAGATACTCAGTTGGTAAGTTAAATGCTTCATCAGTAGAATTTAAAAAGCGATGTCCGATATGGAAGCAAGTTTGATCATGCACAGCCACCTCAATTTTGCTTAATTCCGTTCCTTAAATTCCTTAAACATATATAAATCGTAAATACTTTACAAACTTCGTTGATATGATACCAATAATTAATTTAATATTTTGCCCGATGATAGATGCATATAAGAGCATGCACTTTAATCACATGCAGAAATGTAGCTCAAAACATGCATGGTGGACCACTATCGTGTAGATATGAAAAAAATTATGCCATAAAGAGCTCAATTATGTATCACATTGAAAACTATTATATAGCAATCTTTTTTAGTCATCAACCACCAAACAGGAGTTCTGGGACTTATGCCAGTGAAATTCGTGGACACGTTTCGGTGCATCATGCACCCCTTGTTCCAGCATTTTTTTTTTGTTTTTTTGTTTTTTTTGTTTTTTTTGTTTTGGTTTTTTGTTTGTTTGTTTTTTGTTTTTGTTTTTGTTTGTTTTTGTTTTTGTTTTTTGTTTTTGCTTTTTCGTATGACATGACATGTTGGGGGGGGGGGTATTATAACTTTTATGTCAAAATACTGTATTAAAGACCCATTTTTTCTCCGAACGATTATTTTTCCACACGAACCCTACCTGTGAAGGACTTGTCCTCTTGGTCCTTGGCGCTGATAATTTTGTCACCAGGATTTCCATGAATCAGCATCAATTTCCTCAGACACGACTGGCTTTAAGTTTATTTGTTTGTTTACTTATAAGCTTGTTGGCTTGTGTCCAGAGTTTAGTTCAAGGATCAAAGTCTAATATGTACCGTAAATATTATTATTAATGCAACATGTATTAAAATGTGCTTTCGAATACTAGTTTTACCTGTTCGCTCGATCTTGGTATCATGACCGTCCGCTAAGCAAATTCAGTTTAGTACTAGCAAGATATAGTAATAATAATAATAGTTATAATGATAATAATAATAACAACAACAACAACAACAACAACAACAACGAGATATAATAATAACAACAAGAACAATGAATTTGGAAAACTACCCCGTTACAACAGGGGCACCAATCAAGCGGGGTTATTTTGTGGTGCGTCCACACATTTCCTTTGAATTCATTTGTAAATTACACGTATTAACCATAAAAGTTGAAGTATTCAGTAAATGTTTTCAGTTAGCTAACATATGGGACGCTGTTCAACGGAAATGAAACAAGCGAAAGCACGATATTGCGAAAATGAGAAAACAAGAAAACGCTAATGCGAAAACTCGAAAATGCGAGTGCGAAAACACGACATAATTTCTGTCGTATTTTCGCGGTTGTGTTTTCGCATTTTTGCCTTCGTATTTTATACTTTAGTGTTTTCGCCTTCGTGTTTTCTTGTTTTCGACCAAGGAAGAAAAGAGTTAAACAAGAAAACGAGAAAACGCTAACACGAAAACACGACATATTTTCTGTCGTGTTTTCGCGGTTGTGCTTTCGCATTTTCGCATTTTCGCCTTCGTGTTTTATATTCTAGTGTTTTTGCCTCCGTGGTTTCTTGTTTTCGCTGTTGTGTTTTCTTATTTTCTTGTTTTCGCCTTTGCATTTTTATGGAGAGAGAAAAATATTTTAGTTGGCACTTTTATGCCACCATACAAAGAACATTGATTCACGGGCATTATGTTTGGAAGAATTCAAACTTGTTTTTTATTTTTTTTATTTTTAAAAACAAATCTGTGCATGGCACAACCTTAGGTCACCTCGACGGATTACAGGATATTTACGAAGCGTGGCCCGCGTCACGATGAATGCATGTTCACTGTACGGCAAAAACAACCAGGAAGTTCACTTTTTGCCAAAACGGTGTCAGCACATTAAAAAGTTGGTTTAGAAGAAGTGTTGCGTGAGGAAAAAACGTGCACATGCGCAGAACGAACAGGAAGAAGGACGATTGAAAGACGTGGTTATTTTCTAGTTGTGAGTTTGTCCACTTAAAATCCCGAGGCAGGGTTTCTGCCAGAGTGAAATTTTAGGGCACTCAATTACTCATATTTCAAAGTGCAAAGTCTGACAATGAATATTTATGGGGTATCTTGGGATAATTTATGGTGAAATTGTACTTTTTAACCAAAATTTAGGGTAAGCAAAAGTACCCTTGAATTTTTTTAGGGTATGCTACTTTACCCTCTGGCAGAAACCCTGCAAGGAGCAGTTGGCTTGCAAGTGGAGGCAGAGGTGCGGGGAAATCTATAGATTTGCATGGTAAAGTAAGATATACATGTAACGGAACAATCGTTTTATTTGACAGTTTATTACATAGTAGGTGAAAATCAACACTAAGTCTACCTTTTGACTATTGCTCGTGTGTCAATGTTTCTTTGTACAACAATTTACACGGGGCCCCTTAATCATTTGATGATCTTTTGTTCACATATTTATTTATTATTATTTTTTTTTTTGCTGTCTTTTTCCTGGATACCTGTAGGTAAGGGTCTTGTACAGTTTCATAAAAACTTGGCCGTTGTTTTAAGGTTCCACATTCAAAACCGTTATACTTTGCACATTGGGGAAGTGTAAATTAGAAAATTTGAAGGAAACGAAGCTGAATGGGGTCATTCTGCTATTGGGAAGACTAATTTTTATTGCAATGCTTGTGGATATGCATTTTCGATTCTGTACATGCAAATTTATGCAGACACAATCATCGGTCTACAGTGCGATTTGAACTTGATACAACTGTCAGGGGTATAACATATTCATCAGTCTACAGTGCGATTTGAACTTGCATACAACTATCAGGGATATAATAGAAAAAGCGAAACAGGAAGCTCGTCATTAACTGTCATGACCAGATAAATTTCCTTCGTGTAATATGTCATCGGTGGTCTTCTCAGTTTTATTATGTGACCGCTATAGCAATTGTTGTAAAGTCTCGATGTATGTCAGTAAGTGAGAGTATGGGACAACTCAACCAGGCAATCAGGTGCTAGGGGTGAGAGTGGCCTAGCCACAGCGGGCAAAGGGGCGTGTTGCATCTTAAAGTTTATATCTTGTTAAATATGGCCTTGCGCGCGTTGTCTTGCTTTAGTTTAATCATATTTATTTCAAACAAAAACAAAAACAAAAAACAAAAAAACAAAAAAAACCACACATATTTCCTTAGATTTTCTGCTAAACGATATTGTGGATATTTCAAATGTTAACCATCTTCGTGCCTTTGGTGGTAAACTCATCAATATGATTCGTCCAGCATGAGTTAGATCTTATCAATAATCCCAAGAGCTTATGTTTTGGTTCATTCTGTTAAGATTTGCCCATGAAAGCCCATTCCGGCTGAAAACGTGGAAGCCATTATTGATAAAATCATATAACTGCTTTTAGAAGGATTAAATGACACTAACCATTTCTACGCCCATTTTTTTTTTAAGTTTTAAATGAATTTTCTGCAACTACACGATCCTCGACAATGATAAAAATGTATCATCCACAAATAATCGGATAGAAGAATCTAAAACTTGTTTTTCATCTCTGCGGCACGAAGGACACACAGTTGGGTTGTGGTCTGCTTTGATACGATTTTGTATGCGACTATGTTTGCTTCAGCATGGCAAAGAGCGTGTAAAGTACAAAGTTGTGAAAATAAATAAATAAATAAATAAACAAATAAATAAATAAATAAATAAATAAATTAATAAATAAATAAATGAATGAATGAATGAATGAATTAATGAATGAATTAATGAATAAACTAAAATTGGCATAATAAAACTAACCAGTGAGCGAATTCATTCCATTCATAGTTTAAATGAGTATTCTTTCTGTGGCCATGTTCAGGCGCAGAGGACTGCATGACTACATGCCAAATCCCTTTTTTTTAATGTAAGGCACTTGAGCGGCTCCTTCTAGCTTACAAACTGTATGATGTTTGAAAATACAATGTATTTCTGTGAAAAAGAGAGTGCGCTTTTGGTGATGCCATGTTCGCGAAACGTCAAAGATTAATGTAAGTCGTGATTCGTTTGCAGACAAAATTTTAACCATACGATGATAAAGAGAAACATTTTGTGTTTACCACTCACTCAAACGTTAATCTAACATATACCATATCATGGACCTTCGAGAGATATGCATGTAGCAAGCCCTACGTACTTGCCACGCTTCTCTGGAGGTAGCTTATGCATAGACAGTCAAATATACGTGAACTATTCTTGTCTGAAAATATTTCATCAAAGAACATACATGCTTTTGTGAAAGGGGTGGGGGTGCCATAAAGTAATCCTTGATTTGGGTCTCTACAGAATACATGTATTCCGTACGTACATTGTTGAGGCTTGGGCAAATAAAAATGACGTGAGAGATTCCTTCTTTGGTTGCTTTACATAGTTTAAAGATATCATCTACCCCCCCCCCCCCATGCCCAAATCTGACTGGAGATCTAACTAATTTTTAAGCGCTTAAACATTTTAAGCAGAGAGTTCTCTTAGACAAGGCGACATTCAAAATGTTTACACAGAGAGAATGTACTCTTTGAAATTCCGGACTTTCTCCCACAGGTGAACCACTGTGATTTTCTCACCTCCAATGCCTAGAGAAAGCCCCTTTGCTGGGATAAGACTGCTGAATAGTGTGGTTTTAACTTGGGCACGCACCACTTGCCACGGAGTAAGGTTTACATGGTTAAATAACACGAATATCTCAGCCGAGCAAGTTTAGGTATGGAAGGGAAATAGGCTCTGAACCTTTATGGAAACCTATCATAAAATGTTGAACTTATATCAATGGGTTAAGGATATTTTAGGGCAGTAAAACTAGCCTAATCTGCGAAGTGTCTGTCATAACTGAAACAACAGTGTTTTGCCCTTTAAACACCACACTTGCATGAATGGTTATATCCCGCAAAGGCATATGTTGTGGCATCATGATCACATGGTGCCAAAATGTACTCAGTTTGAAGGTTTCACAGATTACTCTGCTGGTTACCCCACAGGTATCAGAAACCAATTGACACCTATGCATGTGTGGTGGTCAGTACACAGATACTGCATGAGGGTTTCATTAATTTTGTTTGTACGAGGTCTGTAACATCTTCAAATTAAAAGCGTCTAGTACATTACCGATATCGACAGGCATACTAATCAAAACGTTTCATAATTTATGTTAATCTTGCAATAATTGACGTCATATTTACTTTGAAAATTGATACTTTTAACATGCATTAGCCTTTGCCCACAAGTATCCAATCCCACGGTGCCCTGTCCAGTACGCTGGAAAAAAAATCCATGCTTTGTTGGTTCTGTGAAAGGAGTCAATGATTTCATTGAAAATAGTGTTGTTATTTTGGACGCGAGGAAAGCTTTTGACTTAGTCAAAAATGTTGCACTGAAAGGGTTTACCGATAGCCGTAGCATTTGACTACGCGCCATTGAATTTCATACCCCATTGAAACTAAAGGGGTAAACAGCCAATACCATTTGTGTGAGCTGTCCCTCAGAGAGCGCAAGCAAAATATTATCATCAGCATACAATAGGACACTTAGGAGCCTATATTTGAAGGTGATACCCAAACATTTCTTTTCACCATATTAGAAAATTGTCCGTGGTGACGAAGAACAGCGTAGATGACATCATGCATCCTTATTTGACTTCAATATATCATGTAAACAATTGCTCCTGTAAGGAACAAGAAGGACTTTGTTCTCTAGGTTCTGGTATAACTAACTCAAAGGCCTCCAAGGTTTGCCGTTGTCCCATAATGAAGAAAACGGACGGTCTCTACTAAATGTATCAAAGGTTTTACTTAAGTCCAAAAATGCTAACCGTGCCTTTTCATTTCGGTCCTATCTCAGAGAGCATAAACCTTTAAACCTTTCAACAAAAAATATTAAACGCTAACATGATGCTACGGTAATTACTCAAAAGTTTGCAGCCGTCATATTCTAAAAAACTGGTTTCACAAGGTCTCAGTACCTATCAGTTGGAAATGACTTTAGCATCTCCAGGATACAGTTCAGTTAGCAAGGGGCAACGTATTTTTTAAATCCGTTTGGAATTTCATTAACCCACGATCTTTGTTATTTTCCTTCATTTTAAGGATCTTTTTATCGTTGTTCATCAAAGATGGCAAGCATGTGTCTAGGAGCATCACCTTCATAATCACAAAAACCTTCTTTTCGCTAACATGTTGAGAACTCTCTGATGTTGTGTATCCGCCCCCCCCCCCCCTCATTTTTTACAATAACCACTAAGAACAACGTCTCTTTCTTTTCGATCGTCACTCCTGCAGTTATTGTCATCAGCATCGTTAATGCAAATTGGATACCGTTCAATCAGCGCAACATGCGGCAGTAAGTGCGAGTGTCACTGATATCTTTGGTAGAGTTCTGCACAGAGATCTTAATCCCGCGCATGTCTTTTTTTATCTAATTATTTTATGAACCTTCTGCTTGCTAGATTGAATGTTTCAAGCTCACAGACCCAGATGTATGAAGTGATTTGTTACATTCAATACGTGGCACCCGACGTTGTATATTGCACAAGTCACTCGATATATGATGTGACGTCTTACATGCAATGTTTTGCATGAGGCGTAGAAAGTTTCAGAGGAGGCATTGCGTGCAATAATGTGGCTGCAACATGCAATGCATTACATGCAAAAAATTACATTGTTTATCTGTTCCTTAAGTATTCTTGTCCAGCCTCGCTAAAAATATCTGGGTCGCGTACTTTGCCAGTGTTTCAATGCCTATACAACCTGTTCACAGCTTAGCAGTCATGTATAAATTAAAAAAATCCTTTGTACCGTTCTTATCACTTGGAGCAACTGAGTTGGCATGTTTGTGGGTGACTCACATAAAACTTACATATTTGGAATCAGCTATAATGGTGACCTACATTCATGTGAGATGATACAGGCAGATCTCAAGTTGCACTCTCATGTGTGACTAATTGAAAAACTCTGGAACAAAGTTGATCTTTCTTTGCGCTTATATAAAGCAAATAATTTTCTGACTGAGGGGAGAAGAAGAGAGAGAATTCTGAAGGATCTGACAGAAGCTGCGTGTTGTCATCAAGCCATTGGGACTGTGAACCATTGTTTACCTTGTAACTGTGGAGTGTGGACAGTGTCCTGCCTGGACTTGTACATTTGGTGCTACCCATTTACACTGTTTACCTGTGGAGTTTTAGGTTTACCGTGACTTTGAATGGACTGGTATATTGAACCACATTGGATCCCAAACCGTACCTCGGTGTGATTGGATCAGCACCACACCTTACAGTACCACATTTGAACCCAAACAGTACCACTGTGGGATTTGTACCAGATGATTTGGCACCTGTCATATGACATTGAACTGTGGCACAGCACTTGTCGATAATCTCATCAGGGATTAGGATTTACATAAAACTGTTTGACTGTTGAAATACCAGTAGAGATAAGTTTATCAACTTTTTATTGACTCTGACTGTTACTATATTGTTATTGTTAAAGTTAAATCATTGTTGTCATTCTTTCTTCAGTTCTGCTAATATTCAAGAGTTGGGCATCTTAACATCCATATATAAATAAAGTTACCCCATGATTCCATAGGCCAATAGGCAAGAGATAGAGGGCAGCACTGGTTAAAAATGGGGTAACCTGACCTATTCAGACCAATACGATGGTCACAGAAGGTCATGCAATACCTCGAACAGTGGTATCATCTTGCTACTCCCTGCCCCTGGACATATACCATTGGAAATCTGTTTAAGGGATTAAGAGACAAACCCTTCCATTGTAATATTCAGGCGACATAAGTGAAACCAGAAGTCTACGGCCTTTACCATTAAACGGTTTTGATCTTTGGATGTTTGCAGAATGATCGTATAGAACAAGAGATTTTTCGTACAAATTACATTTTAACCACCAAAAACTGCTCTGTTGGCTTCTACCCTCAGACAGAAAAAAAAGTGAAATATTGTCGGTTATAAACAAGCGACTTGTTGAGGTCTACTGATTTCAGTACATAATACTCAACCTGCCAAGATGCTGTTCAGTTGGTTGGCATCAACAGTGACCCACGAGAATGTGTGGCAACCTTAATAAATTGGATGGTTGACCCCAAGTTTTCCGTATGGTTATAATCAATTTGACCCTAAGTAATACACATGAAATGGTACCGAGGACGATTATAAAGACACCGACCGACTGCAAAGCCAGGGTGTGTGTGTGTGTGCTCTCCAGGCAGATGGAGGTCAATATGTACAAATTACAGCTGCACTTCACGATGACATTGAAATTGATGCTGCGGCTGCTGATTATGATGATAATTGAGTAGAATCTGTGCAAAGATTAAGGACATGGAAACTGACTGCTGCGGTCTTGGTATATCTGTGCACCAATTAGCATAAATATTGAATAATCATATA
The DNA here is from genome assembly GCA_964020975.1 of Hermodice carunculata. Lineage (NCBI taxonomy): Eukaryota > Metazoa > Annelida > Polychaeta > Eunicida > Amphinomidae > Hermodice > Hermodice carunculata. Next base: position 123,247 of record CAXHWN010001937.1, on the reverse strand, counting down.
TATGCGTCATGGATATACCAGGGAGTTGCCATCGAAGCTCCCTGGATATACAGAACGCCGCACACCCGATGGCGTGGCCTCTCATTTGGTATTTACTCACTTTGTTTTTGTTGAAATATCAACTAAAATAGACATACAATGGTCCCTTGGCAGATTGTGACGATACCGAACCTCCTGCTTTGCGGTCGGTCGGTATCATTATAATCGACCTTGGCACCATTGTATATCTATTATAATTATTTTTTCCACTACTGCCTGCCCCCAGACCTCAACCATAATGCGCTTTCAGGCTGACAATGCATCGTTAACATAACTTAGGGTAGACTTGATTTTCACATTTGTTAGGCTTCACCGATTTGTGTGAAGCCCAACGAACACCTGAAACAATGCCTACCATGTAAATGCAGCGCATTGTTGTGTTCCCTTTTTTGAGTGACTCAATATGGACAATAGTTATTCCATATGTATATAGGTTAGACAGGGACAGATTAGCTTATGGACAGTAAACAGTTCGGACTGCGGAATAGGGTAATGAGTACTAGCAAGTGGTTCTGGGCAAAAAGACACAAACACAAATCAATAATCAAGTGCACCTTAAGAAGAACAATTAAAATTCACAAGCACTCACTGAAAAAATTAAATTGATTTTCGGTAAATTCATTTGTTAACTTTGCACATGCTTCCCTGATTGTGTTGTCATTGGGAAAATAAACGGTGGCAACTGTAACTATCTTTCTTGGTATTTTCAGTTTAACCCATTGGTGCTCAAACCACCTTCCTTTTGCCTTTCATACATTATCACCACGAACGTTGATATCATTTCTGATCAGAACTATGGCCCCTGCCCAACTTTTCATGGTGGCCTCGTGGTCCACTATACCTGTCCATCATTACGTAGTCATTATGTCTCCCCGTGCAACAGGGGGACATACTGTTTTTTTGCATCCGCTTCTTCTTCTTCTTCTTCTTCTTCTTCTTCTTCTTCTTCTTCTTCTTCTTCTTCTTCTTCTTCTTCTTCTTCTTCTTCTTCTTCTTCTTCTTCTTCTTCTTCTTCTTCTTCTTCTCCTTCTTCTTCTTCTTCTTCTTCTTCTTCTTCCTCCGCCTCCTCCTCCTCTTCTTCTTTTTCTTCTTCTTCTTTCACATTATTGCGTGCATTGCTGACGCGATAACCCAGGAAAGATTAGACTTGGGAACTTCAATTTTTTATGAAGATGTTCCTGTATTAGACCTTGCTTAGGATTGCAGACGGGTGAACTTGATATATTTTTCAAGGTCACATGGGCATGTCATCTTAAATTGACGCAGACGCAACAACCTAGCCAGGATTTGAATTAGGAGGTTGAAATTTTGCGTGATTATGTACCATTATACCAACTAGGCTGGATTGTAGATCGGTGACAGGACCTATTTTCAAGGTCACATGGCCACTTTTTAAAAATCATTGCAGATGCACTCGAGAAAGATTTGTCTTAAAGAGCCTGACATTTTGTGCGATTATCTATCCATGTAAGACTGGTGTAAGACCAGTTTTTGATTGCAGACGTATGACCTTGAGCTATTTTTCAAGGTCACGCGGCCATTACGTCAAAAATTAACGTGGATGTAGTAACTGAAGAAAGATTTGACTTGGGAATTTGAAATTTTTATAGGAACCTGCTTGTGATTGGAGATGGGTGACCTTGACCGATTTTTCAAGGTCACATGGGCATGTCATATAAAATCGATAACTCAAGAAAAATTTGACTTGGGAAGTTGAATTTTTTTCTGAAGATGTTCCTATATAAGACCAAGCAAATATCAGTAAAGAGTGTACCTTCACCATATCTGTAGATCATTGGAATCGGTATGCCTATTTATAAAAATAAGGGTGACAATAGTGACGGCGCACAGGGAGACATTTGATTTTCTGTCGGTAAATCAGCCTGTTGTAGTTCATATCTATTAAGTGGCATAACAATGATGATGATGATGATGATGATGATGATGATGATGATGATGATGATGATGATGATGATGATGATGATGATGATGGTGATAATAAGTTTTACCAGTCCACCATGACTGGAGAAGTAAAACATGCGTGAAACATACATCAAGAGACAGATCGAAGTACAATGGAACGTAAATTATTATATACATATATAAATAAAAGCTCACATGTAAAAAATAACAATGATAGTAAGAAGGAGAAGAAGAAGAAGAAGAAGAAGAAGAAGAAGAAGAAGAAGAAGAAGAAGAAGAAGAAGAAGAAGAAGAAGAAGAAGAAGAAGAAGAAGAAGAAGGAGGAGGAGGAGGAGGAGGAGCAGGAGGAGGAGAAGAGGAAGAAATTAAAACGGACAAAAACTGTTAGAGCTGGCCATACGGGTTATTATAGCCCTTATATAAAAATACCAGATAGAGTACACCCTACTCTTTCAGGTACCTTATACTAAGTAGACGACACATGCGCTTTGTAGTTACCGGTATAGCATACGACTAAGACATCAATTAAGCTAAGAGTCCTCGAAAGCCGAATGTGTAGCAGGCATTTCATAGTGAGACAAAGAAAAACCTATTTAGCAACACCTGAGTGATCACCAATAATCGACCTTACTGTTTGTCATTGCCCTGCCTGTGCGACCTTCTGTGAGTTGTTATACCTGTGGCTTGGCGCCTATACATTTGTCGGGGTCCTCAAGGTCCTGTATCTCACCATCACAGGTACCACCGGAGTGGAACTCACGCACATACATATAACCGTCTTTCGTCTAGCATGACTTAATTCTTTTTTTCTCACTGGAGACAGGTGTTGTACAAACAGTAAGCTAATTGATATATTGTACATCGCATGTGTGACATGTACGAACGTAACTGAAAATGTGGACCTTCTTTGAGAAGTGCACTTAGAGTGAAACATTCAACACATATTTCATACAAATCAATGAGCACAGAGATATAAGTACGTGTGCATTGAAAAAGTAAAAAAAAAATAATAATAAATGAAATAGTAAATTTAAAAAAGGAAAAATAAGGCAAGTGGCTAATCCGTAACCTGACATTATGTAAAAATGCATGACATGTGGCAGCATGAGACGTTAACATCATGATGATAAGACTCTTCGACAGCCGAATATGTACCAGATATTACATGATGAGACAAACAAACAAACGAACAAAAAACGTATTTAGGCACATCTGAGTGACCCTCAATAGTCAATCTTTGTGTCTGTCAGTTGAACGAGTGCCCTGCCTGGGCGGTCCTCTACGAGCTGTATCACGTGGCTTGGCGTCAACATATTTATCGAGATCCTCGAGGTTGTGTTTTTCTGCCAGACTGCCATCACTGTCAGCTGTACCCCATGCTTGAAATTCACGCACATACATACCTCCATCTTTCGTGTAGCATGATTAAATTCTTTTTACTCTCTTGAGACTTCTGGCTCGATACATGATTGAGGAGCGTTTCTTGGTGAGGTCGTCCGAAATAAATACGCCTCTTGCCTGCCGTCTCCTCGTGTCAAACTTTTGGCGTGATCGATAGGAACCGAACTTCACTATAAAAGCGCGGGGTTTATCAGCTTTCTTCTTACCAACAAGGTGACGTGTGTGTCTGCGATATGGTCACACTTGCACCTATCTTCTCGGCAATGTCGAGGGCTATTTTGTCGTTTTTCTATCCTTCTCATGGTCGTTTGACCAACCCCTAAGGCAGTTGTGACGGCTGTACTGCACAGCTTTGTCAAGTTTGCCTTCCAAGTCCTTCACCCTAGACTCTGAGGAAGCACATTTACCTTCAAGTGCATTTATTTTCACATTCAATGTCTCAATTATTGTGAGGTTGGAGCTGATTTCGTCTTTGATTTCAGCTTTAACCACATCGTTCTCCATTTGCATTATTTGTCTAAACGCTTCAATGGCACGAGGATCGTTCAGTACGTTCACAAATCTCTCAGCAGCATTTGGATCCTCGCCCCTTAAATTTCATAGGTGGAGTATTTCCACTTGGAGACTGCCATGTTCTTTTATAAGTAGAGCTAGCATGTTCAGTAGAAATATCCACCTGTTTATCACCGTCAGGGTTGGTCTGGTTTGACAGGCTCTCAGGTTTCTTTGACATTGTGTGGCCAGGATCGTCAATCCAGACAAAGGCTATTGTTCAAGGCGGGAATATTTGAAACAGGAATCAAAATCAACTTACACATTATTAAATATCCATCAGCCCGGCAGCCCAGAGACTCAGTCCAGAGTCTTCTGTGGTACATCATACGCTTGTCTGTAAACAATCGGGCAAATCCAGTGTATATATCCAGAGATACAATACAAAATTCCAGGTAGCCCAGGTAGGCCCATTAGAGAATCCAGTTGATAACCGTGCGTCACTGTTGCGCATTTCGAGGAATATGCAAATTAAGGCGCCCATCACTGACATTCAGTTTTTTTTCAACGATATCTCAAGAAGTACGGATGCTAGCAAGATAAAGTTTGTGTCCATACCAATATTTTCATGGACAAAGAATCAGACGGGACCACTCTTGAAGAGCTGTAGTGATTACGTAATACAGAATTCAAAATAGCCACAAGGCAAGGTGTGAGGAGTCATCAAAATAAGGTTTTTACTACGTCTGCCTTCAAATTACAGGTTTGCTGTGAAGGAATGTTATCTCTCTGGTCATTATAGGATATTAATGTGCCATCGTCAGGAAATTAAGTCCTTTATGGCCTGAAAACGCACCACCTTGGGGGCCATGTCACTTGCCACTCTTAATGGCATTTGATGGTAAGGGGTGGGGGTCACCACCAGTTGACGCTAATTTGCTCAATACATGACAAAAAAATATATAAAAAGTCAGACAAAAATCATAAAACGAAGCGAGTTCTAGGTTGCAATATACACACAGAATGCAGAAGTTGCCACATTGCCATCACTACATAGTCACAATGTTTCTGGCCCATTTATAGAATCAGTTCGACTGATCATTCACATTATTAACTATATTATGGATGATATATGCCAACTATGTATTTGAACCGGAACAGGGTCTCTTATCCTGCACTTTTTAAGAAAACAATTTGAATGAATGTTGCAAAGAGGTTTTAAGAGGATAATTAAACCTTAGTAAACAGCTTTCCCTGGTGCACTCTGAGTATTAAGCACTCCGAGTGTGCTCAAGCAAGCTGTTGATTAATATATCAAATGACCATTTAAGGGTTAAAAAACAATGGACACTTCATAAACACACTTTGACAAGTATTCCCAAGTAATTGTTTCATTCTAGCTAGGGTAATGGTTGTAGACTTGCGCATCCTATGCACACAAACCCAGAATTCAAAGAGAGGTGTAGGTGTATTTTCCCACGGTCGTAAATGCACAGGTTAAAAATATGAAATAATTAGGTGTTATGATGTATTTGTAATTCAGTAGCTAAATTGTAAATCGCATCTCTTCCCAGGTATAAACGACCTTAGTAGTGCAGATGCTTTATATTCATGAGATAATTTGATATTCAAATTCCACGTGGAAAGACCTTTCATTCAAGTACCAGCATACATATAGTCTTGATTCAGTTTCAGAAATCATGGTCTAAAGTCTTCAGCTGTTCTCGGCGCACTTTGTGCGCAGTGTGCTAGCGCAAGTTGTTGACTGAGTTCAAGCGAAAGAGAAACTTGTATTTTGTTGTTGTGGGTAATTTCTATGTAAGGGTTTTCTTTCTGGTAAAGTGTAAGATTTTTAAAAATCAAAGTCTGCTAAGACCCCCTCCCACACCCGCTCTTTACAGTGCACAGATTGTTTTCTTTTTATCGTAAATGTATTTGCCCACACAGACTTTTTTCGTCGATAAAATTTAGATCTACATGGCCACCTGCAAATTTATGCGTTTGAAGTTGCGCGATAGATTACTTTTTATGATGTGATCGCTGGTTTTGTCCCTGGCCTAGCCTGACAGCAAACGTTGGGCGCGTTGGCGTGCTGCAGTTGAACACAAGTTCACATACCCTCACCTCCCACCCCCCACCCCCAAAAAATGAATGTGGATTTATAAGATTAGTAGAGAGACTAGAAAAATGAATGCAAATTAGCAGCTAAAAATATTTAAATGGGTCTTGCTTGAGGTGATAGCGTTAATCTTATAAAAAAAATGGGGATTATATATAGGTCCTGCCAGGTAAAAAAACTGCATATCGTTGCTTGGAACCATTCTGCCACATTCTCAAGTTAGTGACGTCAGGTATGCTTTACCGTCCGTTTGAAGCTCTCTACTAGTGTAGGCAGAAACTGTCATGTGGTTTTAAAATGGCAGCAAGCGAGGAGGCTCATGTTGACTTGGAAAATGACTATGATGAATATGATAGCCTGAGCAAAGATCAAAATATCATCGAAGCCCAAACTGTGAATAACGGCCTTCAAACACACATGTCTGAGCCACGCAGGGCCAACAGACAGAGCCAGAGAGAAGCTGATCTGGACGATGAGGAGTCCGTGTCAGACGAAGAGGGCATGAACAGTGACGATGAAGAAAGGCGATCAAAGTTGCAGCACTTGGGATGGTGCTGCTGCGACTTGACAACCCTTTCTCGAGAGCGAGAATGCGTATATTGCAATGAAAGGAAAAAGTTGCGGTCAGTAGCAATGCCAAATCCAGCAACGGAAAACCCAGGTAAACCGATGTTGAAAGTTGACATCTGTAAATTGATTTATTTAACAATTCCCAACATAGACAAATTATACGAAGAACTTGGCTGGCAATTATTGTCTCAACTGAGAGAGACAGCTAAGTTAATTCTTATGTATAAGATAGTGAACAAGCTTGTGCCCGAACTCTTATATTCTGTAGTTACTTCTTATGATGTGCCTTCTTTCAATACGCACCGCCCTTTCAATCTTGGCCATTTTCAGGCTCGCACTGACTTGCTAGAGAACTCTTTCTTCCCGCCAACTGTTAGACTGTGGAGCCAGCTCCCAATTGAAATTCGAAATTCGCCTTTTGTCCAAGTATTTAAATGTAAAATTTTTAAATCAGTACCTCGGTCAACTGATTTTCCTGAGTTCTTTAACTTTGGAAATAGGTATATTGCTATTCAACATACGCGTCTCTGTTTGGAAGCTTAATTCTCACCCATTTAAAATTTGGGTCAAAGAATCACCTGCTTGCACATGTGGATCATACATCGAAGATACATTTCATCATTTTTTTCTGTCCGAAATACAGAAACTCAAGATCAACACTTGATAAAAAAATATTCTTCTTGCTCCTTTAACTGCTAGAACATTGTTGTATGGTTCAACACAATGTTTTTTTGCAGACAATTGTCAATATTTGACTTCTTTCACAATCCATGTAAAACAAATGTTTCTATAATATTTTTACTGCAGTGCAAGAATTATTATCTGCTACAAATCGCTTTAAACCCACTGGTATTGGCTAAATATTTTGTTGTCGTATCTCAGGTACAATTTCCAGGCTTTATCTCTCTTGTGTGATTGTTCAAATACATACTCTAATCTGTAAAGATCCTACACGGTAATAAATGCCCCTCTGTCTGTCTCGTCCATATTGGCGTCCCATCCACTCGTACCCATGCGTCTAGTTCGTTCCTATGCTCTGTCCTTTCCTTGCAAGAGGGATTCACATAGGGCAATGCCCTTTTTACCAATTGCGAATAACTTGTGCAAAATATGTATGGAAGTTAATCCAATAAAATGTTTATACCAACTATTCCCAGTTAGCTGGTACAGCCTGTCAAAACCCAAACAACTGAATTATGAGAGTCAAGAAGGGTAAATGTCTCTGCCCATATGAGTGACCGATTCTGATCAAACCCAATCTGTGAAACCTCCAGCAGTTGCAGTTTTGCTGATACTTCAAAAGTTCAGTCTAGTCAAGTTAACCTTGATGAGCTGTGGTATATGCACCTATTGACAGTACAATATTTTTATGACTCATCTCTTCCCTGAAAATGTGTCCGATGAATGAATCGCACAATACTGAAAATGCACCTCTTGACCCTCAAAAGGTGAGTCATAAGTTGAATTTGTCGGATATATTTCAGTGTCCTTGTAATGACACTTCACATGTATACAATATAAATAAAAATTGTACACTTAAGTCATGGTTTAACCTAATATTTTTGGTTGTTTTTTTTTTTTTTTTTTTATTTCGTACTTAGATTATTAAGTTTTAAGAGCCAATCCCAAAGTGCCACATTGGAAACCAATGATTTAACTGAAACCTGTATCAAAAGCTCTATCAAATGATGTGTGAACACACACTATCAATACCCCTTCTCCCATGCACCTCCCAGTACACTTTATGTACTTGGATGATAAAAAGGCCAGATCTCAGACTACAAGAACAATATTAATTTTACTTTTTGTGTGTGTGTGTGTGTGTGTGGATATAGTATACAGTAACAGAAAGCTGGAGGTGGAAGGGACAAGACAACAGCAACTGGAATTATCAATTAATACAAACAAAAATTATGTTACAAACATACATTTTTTACCATACACAGCGTGTTAAGCCATGAATGCCCACACTTTTCCGGTAGTAAGCAGGGATCCATGCCGATGGCTGAAATAAAGCCAACAATTCCAAACTAGAACAGAACAGTCCTCACTGGCAGACTAGATACCTACTGATTGGAAAACTGGTCATTTCCCAGACCCATGCATGTCATAGTGACGTAATTTTGTTACATGTTGACATACGCACAGGTCCTGACGACATGTGAGAAGACTTAAGTTGCAGGACAAATAAACTTGAATTGCAATTCCGGATGCACATTATTGAAAATATCGGGTCTTCATTTGAGATGTCAATGTGACCCCTGATACTTAACCTAGTTAGTAACTTACGTACTGTTTTGGTTAATATGAGACGAATTCAGTTACAAGAAACAAGTGGGGAAACTTTCCAAATTATTTGTGCATTATTGACAAACGTATTACAAATATAACACCATGACTTTAATATTTAACTTACTGATATACTTCCACACATTTTATCTCCTAAATTGGAATGTGTGCTGGTAGATCAGCAGGTTTTGCCATAGGAGGTAGCCTTGACTTGGACTGATGCACTTCAATCACCCTCTTGAACAATGGTTGCAAGAACGCTAGTTCTGTACAAAGATATCGTACGCTCAACACGCAGGTCTAGCGTCGTTTTAGAATATACCACATCATATTTCTGTTCCCCACTTTCTGTAGTAGCAGATTGTCTGTGGCGGGAATTCCAGCCAAGAGCTGCCAGCAGCTGTCTTGCTTGCATGCCTGCAAATAAGATGTACAAATTGTAAATAAAAAAACAAAAAAAAAAAAAAACAAAAAACAAAAAAAAAAACAAAAACAAAACAAACAAAAAATAAAAACAAAAAACAAAAAAAAAACAAAAACAAAAACAAAAACAAAAAAACAAAAAAAAAAACACACACACAAAACAAAAACAAAAGCAAAAAAAAAAAAAAAACCAACAAAAAAAACCCCAACAGCATTTGAAATTATATACACTGTAAAATTAACCACAATGCTTGTTTGGTGTCCCAGAATGGCTGTTTCTAATTGACTGAATTATCATTATTATTATGTATCATTATAACCTCACTGTTATGACATACAGTTACATGTACCTATTTTTAGGGGGAGAAGAACAGTTAGTTTCTCTACTGTATGGTGTGACAGATACACGCGGCAGTCTAACAGAGACAACAAAAGATATTTTTTGCTTCTTTCTCGGAAATTATTGTTCTATTATTTTTTGTCAAAAAACCCTATGTAAACAGTATCTGCACTTGAATCTCCCACAGACAAGGACACATCTAGTTACCTGCATAAAAAGAGACGCTTAGGGGTAAGTGTAAACATGGATCATCATTGTGTTTCTTATCATTTTTTTATTCTTATTTTTTTTTAATAATTTATATATATTTTTGTTGTTGACAACTTTGACCAGTTTTTAATGTACTGACATTATATTATCAGGATACATTTTTGCCCCTTGGCCTGAATTAGTCACTTGCATTTCCTGAATCCTTTCCTAAAAAAATTATTTTTTGAATGAGCACAGATGTCTTTAAAAGGATATGGTAAAAATGAAACTGGTAAAATATATTCTGAGCAGTTTAATTTTGAAAAGAATATTCGGGCATGCACATGTATGTACTTCAGCTAATTTTCATACTTCACTCAGTTTACTTTGACTGATGTCCAAGGCATCTCTGCATGAGGTCTTTTCGGGAAACACCTTCTTGAAAATCGCCGACATGACACCATCAAAATGCAATCAGATATGATAGGGAATACCTGAAATCTATACACCACATTCTTAATCTCCAGATTTGAACTATTTTAACAAAATTGCATTAGTTTTTTCATAAAGTTTCAGGAATTTTTCCTACATTCAGGTAAAATCAATAACAACAAGCCTAACAGTGGCCATTACCTCCATATAGGAAGTGATTGCGCTTTGGGCAGTACTTCAGCAGCATAGAATGGAGGACATCCAGCTCCCCTGTGTGGCAAAACTTGGTGAGGTGGGACAATGCAGAGAAAAGCAATTTGTCATTCACTACCTCTTGAAGAGCCTTGATGCTTGCGGAACCTGGTTCCAACCACAAAATATTATTGATGTCAGTCTGCTCAAGCTAGCCATGACAACATCAACGGTATTTGACACTGCCTGCCCATTGATGCCTTTTTACGATGTGGTTTAGCACGGAAACCCATTTTCTCCGAATTAAACATTAAAATACAAGGAATGTACATGTATGTACCATACTTTTTGGAAAACATGGGGTCACACATATAGTATCAGTGTTCATGTGTTTCAAACCAACTAAGAAATTGAGACCAACTAGGACTTGCATGATGATAACCTATATATACACTATTTGGCAGATGAAGGGTGCCAGGTATGCATGCATGTAGATGTCTACGTATGTAAAGTAGTCATTCTTTTGATAAATCACCCCTAGAGCTGGTCTAAAAGTGACCGCATGAAGTCAGTGGCCTCTCATTAATAAAAAAAAAAAGTAAGAAAACTTAGGGACTTGGTGAATGTGGTATGAAAATTAAGATGGGCACTCAATGGGCAGTCCAAGCCAAGAGAAATTACAGTACAAAAATGTATTTATGCATGTGTGTTGGGGATATGTACACATCTCAAACCCCCCTGTGTGCGTGTGTGAGGGGGGTAAAGTTGTAAATATAAAATGCAAGGTAGATGAAGGGCGTGTAGATCCGGATGCAAATTCGTATATGTACATATGTGCACCGCGCACAAACAAACATAAATACATGTACAGTGGTACGTCTCTTGAGAGACCCCTCTAATGAGAGACTACATATCTTTTAAAGACGGCTCTCTCAGAACACTGCACTATCTTTTCCACGTTGTTGTACCTCTAATGAAAGACCACCTGTTTTGAGAGACCTAATTTTGACCCGCTGTGGGGGCGGTCTCTCAAAAGAGGTACCACTGTATTAGCACATGCATAAATACATAGGAACAAAGACAAACCTTATTAGCTGTTCATCTCCTTCACAGGTACCACTTGACCACCACAAGTGTTTGTAGATGCTCTGGATCCAGGGATACAGTTCTTGCCATTTCTTTTTGTTACATTTGGCTGTTAGCTTTTTCTTGACATTCTCGGCTAGGTGCCATACATTATATTGATGCTCAACACTAGGGATTTTTTTCTTCATGATGCTCCCTACTGCCACATGCTGGTCATTTGCCAAGATCTCTACAAGATTATCTTTACCATGTTCTAGAAAATGTTGTATGGACAAATATTTTTGGATGTAGTTCCAATTTTTGACCTTTGTTGTCCTGTAAAATCAAATTTCTCGTCCATATATATCACTCATTTCACCCAGGATTAAACAATAATTTTTGGATATAAGCATGCTAATACCCTCATCATTCGTATATATTCGGCACATTCCCAAGCCTAATAAGGATCTCAACGTACGCAAGGTTTGTCTGCAATAACCAGCACATGTTTTTGGACCAAAATCAGCGAAAGGGTCAGTCAAATTTGTGTATATGATGGTGGAATTTACAGGTATTGTCGATGATGTGTGCGCATGGCATTCAAGTTTTATTGTCATTTGTAATAATTCATGTTACCTTAATGTAAATATTTGACAAAAATGCCGTTTCTTTATCCTCTTCTTAGAACTAGCATTCAAAGTACTTAATTTAGTTTGTGGTACAACATGAAAAAAACTTGAGCTGGGACTTAAACACATAATGCACACTGGCATGATTTTAATGGGTCATTACAAAATGTATAACAACTGCTTATGTATCACACATGTGAGACAGCCAATCAAAGGAGGCTACAGTAACTTGGTGAATGTTTTTTGAAGGAATAACGCACATACAGTGTGCAGAATTGTGAATGGGAGGCGTCAGAGGCGTAGCATATATATATATATATATATATATATATATATATATATATATATATATATATAGAGAGAGAGAGAGAGAGAGAGAGAGAGAGAGAGAGAGAGAGAGAGAGAGAGAGAGAGAGAGAGAGAGAGAGAGAGAGAGAGAGAGATAGATGTATTATGCTGATCATTGATGTTGATTTTGGACAATTTGGCAGAAAGAGAGAGAGAGAAAAAAAAAAGAGTTTGATCCTGGCATGTGGCATTTGTTCGTCTACATATAGGAGCATTGCTTGGCACCAGACATGGTCAAGTGATTTGCCCTTTGTAATGACAGTGCACCAGACACGACCCAGCCAGGCCAGTGACTTGACCATTGCAAGGACAGTGATTGTCTATTGATTTCGAATACCGTCTGCGTCTAATATAAGTATCCTTGCAGACTCTACGTGTTTATGGGGTAGATGCTGAAGTGACAGGAACAAAACATGATATCTGAGCCCACCCTCCCCCCAGCCCGCTACACCTGCATTTAAAGACAAAAGTGAAAAAGGGTAAACACACAATTATGTTATCGGCTCAAAATCAAAATAGGGCTGTGTTGGGTCGGCTTGGGTTGGGTGTCGGCTCAAAATCAAAATAGGGCTGTGTTGGGTCGGCTTGGGTTGGGTGTGCCGTAGAGGGGACCCACTTGGAGGTGAACACGGCACCAATATCATTCCAGTACAGAGAGAATGAAACCGGACTGGTTATCAGGAAAGACAGAAAAAAGTTTGAAGGATCAGAGCCTGTATAATAGGATCAATAAAGAAATGATTAATTTCATGCAATTTTCGTCAAATGATACACTTTTTCCATTTTCCAACATAATCTAAATTTTGTGCATTGGCCTAATTTGTATAAGTTAAAATGCAACCACTTTGGTTCTAGGTTTATTGGATGTGGCTATGTCACAAACATATAAACTGAGGTTTCAATGACACCACTATCTACAGCAGTTATGAAGTTATTCAAGATCTAATTTTGTGTATTGCATAATTTAAAGGTCTACAACTTTGGTTCATGGTTCATAGGATGCACTTTTGTCCCAAACCTATAAATTGAAGTTGATTTGATTTCAATTCTTTTTTCACAAAATAATCCAATACAGATCATAATATATACAATATATAACACAAATATTGGCAGGAGGGAAAGAATCACAAGCTTATAGAAACCTCCTTTTTGATAAAAATTAATACAATTACATAACGGAACACTGGTGCAATATCAATATATATATATATATATATATATATAACATTTGTTAGTTACATAATACTGTTCATAGATTAACTTCCTAATAGTAAAACAAACACATAAACAAAAAAAGAAGAGTATATAGAACGGATCGAGCGATCATAGTGACAGTAAATGCAATTCTATATGACTTTTGAACGTATGATAACTGTAGCTTTTAATGAGTGGTGGAACGTCATTCCAACTTTTCACAGATGACTATTTCATTTTTGTTCGGCACCTTATTACATGTAAATTCTGCCGTTGTCTTGTATAATAATTATGGATAGAACTGTTCTGTACAAACATATGTAAGGAGGCATCTAAAGATTTTCCCTTAGTGTGTTGATACATAAAAATCCCTGTTTGAAAAATATTAATCTGTCGTACAGTCAAGATTTGCAGGTTATTGAATAAATGTCAGTGGTACCTTTATGTATGATAGTTTTGAAATTATTGAAGATGTAGGTTTTGTATATTTACCTTATTCGCATAAATTAAAAATCCTACAACTTTGGTTAATGGTTCATTGCATGCAGCTATGTCACAAACATACATAGTGATTTTGAAATGGCACCTCTAAGATAGTTTTGAAGTTCTACAAGATTGTATTCACCTAATTTGTATAAATTAAAATTCTGCAACTTTGGTTCATGGTTCATTATATGTGGCTATGTCCAAAGCCTAAAAATTGAAGTTGGATAGCACCCCTATGTATGATAGTTTTTAAGTTGTTTAAGATTTAAATTTTGTACATTCAATTAATTTGCATGAATTGAAATTTTACAGTTTTGTTTTATTGGATGCGACAATGTTACAAACCTTTAAACTTAAGTTAGGATGGCACCTCTTTCTACAATAATTTTGAAGTTATTCATAAAGATTTAAATTTTGTGTATTCACCTTATTTGCATCAATTCAAGTTTTACAAGTTTGGTTTATGGGTCATTAGATTCAGTTATGTTACAGACCTTTAATTTGAAGTTCGAACGACACCACTATCTATAATATTTTCAAACAATTCAAGATTTTAATTTTGAATATTCACCTAATATGCATAAATTAAAAAGCCGGCTACTTTGGTTCATAATTCATTGGATGCAGCTTTGCCACAAGCCTGTAATTTGAAATGGGTAACGGCCACTCTATCTGTAATAGTTTTGTAGATATTCAACTTTTATTTGTTTTTCAATGCCCCTAATTAGCATAATTTGAAATTCCACAACTTTCATTTACTCTCCATTTATTGGTAAGAGCCACAAACCTAAACATGCACACTGGATTTTTTTGTCTATCTGGAATCATTTGGAAGATTTGGAACTTTAAACATGTTAATTGTCCCTCATTTGCATAATTTTAAACATCATGACTATTCCAAGTGCACAATTTCATTAGTAGGTCAGTCACCATGGCAAGTTTGGTGGTTTTCGGCAAAAAATATCGGCCGAGAGAAACTCCGGACAAATTTGGTGGTAAAGAAAGAAAGAAAGAAAGAAAGGAAAGAAAGAAAGAAAGAGAGAGAGACAGAGAGAGAAAGAGAGAGAGAGAGATAGAAAGAAAGAAAGAAAGAAAGAAAGAAAGAAAGAAAGAAAGAAAGAAAGAAAGAAAAAAGAAAGAAAGAAAGAAAGAAAGATAAAAAGAAAGAAAGAATTCTTTGAAAAACATAATGTCTGGGTTGCCAACCAAACATAACAAAGCAGGGGGCACTTCCCAAAGTAAACCGAATAAACCGGCGTCCTATGATCTGGTGTATTGCACTAGACTTGTATCAGGTGCTGTGGCACTATCGTAATAGCTAATAGTATTATCAAACAAGAAAGATAAAAGTGTCAACCAGGTCTGGGAAGGTGAAAGAGGCCGGAGAAATTCGTAATGCGTATAATAAAAGGGACAGCCCGTTTCGACCTAGACCGCCTGCTCCCCCCCCCCCCCCGCCCCCGGAAACGAGGTCGGAACGAGTGGTTGGGGCAGTTCTATTCCGCCTTTTAGGCTACCATATGCCCCATATTCATTCCAATAACACCACACCGTGCCAATGCAAAAATATATATATATATATATATATATATATATATATATATATATATATATATATATATATATATTCCTGGATCAACCCCAAGGATTGCAATACGGTATGACTTATTCTTTCAAATTCAAAAGTGGGCCCCGACAATGAAATAGAATGGGTTATATGATATTTAGAAAAGCAAAATCAAAATGCAAACTGGCCATGACCAGGTACTGTATTTCACTCCAATAAACGCATGGAAGACATTTTATGGTAATGTTGAAAGAATAAAAGTTATGTGGTCCACTAAGTGATAAAAATTAATAATCATGTGTTTTTGATACAACAATCTCAATCAACTCCAATGGGGAAGTCTACTCATACGAGTATCATCACATCTACGAATTAAACACAAAAATATATTTGTTGTGTACATATTTTAATGACAAGAATATTAACATCCTCCTGATGTGTAGCTTTGATATAAAGTTTGATAACATGTTTCACCGGATGGAGTTTTCAGTATCTAACAAGATATCTGATCATCTCTGAATGTCGATACGGAATTTGAATTTGGCGCTGAAATGTTGAACTTTTTGCCCGAAATGGATTTTGTGTGATATTTTCGACAATTATAGGCGTGTTTCTGTGGATATATGCGGATTTCAATGGATTATCTGTGTGATATACCTGTAGAAAATAGTTTTGGAATAAACTGGTGAGTTACAGCTTGTCGGTGTGTTCAGAAACGGAGAAATCATGCCAAACGTGAAGCGGGATGGTGGTCCAGATATGAGCTTCGTTTCATACCTTTCTATATAGGAGCTCCATGTGACGACGTTGTGGTTTTAGGCCCATCCGCCACCATCTTATTAGCACAAATAATTGACCGCACAGATTAATACACAATATTTTATTGCAGATATGGCCCTATGTGGGTTATTGAACACACAGATGTTCCAGGTCCACCCTCTTAATCCACTACTCCTCCCTTCCCCCCCCCCCCACCACGTATATAGCACGGAAGCTTGACTGACTGAACGTTACGAGCGCCTGTGAATCCAACAGCTGACCACAGAACACATTCAAGGAATTTAAATGAATATATACAAGAAAATTGCAAAATGTGTACAAGGAACCATAAAGACCTGAGCTCATATTATAACTATGTCACATCAGATCCTTGTGTATGCCATACACAAGCACATTGCAAAACGTGTACGAAGAAACATACAGACTTAAGTTATCAATCATATCATCACTTTCTCACATCACATCCTTGTATATGCCACACATAAGCAAATTCCAAAACGTGTACAAGGAAACATATAGACCTAAATTATCACTGGCTCACATCACATCCTTGTGTATATGATATAAAAAATTTCTTATCATTAGTTATCCATCACTTTGTTACTATCTCGTATTACATTCATGTTTATGTCATATGTAAAACACACAAAAAAAAAAAAACAAAAAAAAAAACCCGAAGATTACATGAACGTTATATTTTGGGATAATTATAAATAGCACTGAAACGAGTCTTGCGCTGGTTCCCCGCTGATGACCCAATTTTTACACGAGAGGCTAATTAAGCCTACATGTTTGCTTCTTAATTCAAATTTGATGAATATGAAATGTTCTTTAAATGAAATAAGGACTTTCTTATATGCAATATTCAGAACTACAGAACAACACTTTAAAAATGCACTTTAATCACATGCAGAAATGTAGCTTAAAACATGCTTGCTGGACTCTATCGCGTAGAAAAGAAAACTCTGCCACAAACAGCTCAATTATGTATTACAATGAAAACTATTAGATAACAATCTTTTTAAGTGATCAACCTCCGAACCGGAGTTCTGGAATTTATGCCAGTGAAATTCACGGGCACGTTTTGGTGCATCATGCGCGCATTGTTCCAGCAACAAATAGTAAATGCAATTTTTTTTCATATGACATGACATGTTGGGGTAAATATTGTGAATTTTATGTCAAAACACTATTAAGGACCTATTTTTTTCCAACGAAAGATTATTTTTTCAGACTAACACTACCTATGAAGTATTTGTCCTCTTGATCCTTGGCGCCGGTAATTTTGTCAACAGAATTTCCATGAATCAGGAACAATTTACTGAGACATGACTGGCTTCGTATGCTTGTTAGATTGTGTACAGAGTTTTGTTCAACGATCAAAATCTAATGTTTACCGTAAATATTATCACAAATGCAACATGTATAAAAGCGTTCTTTCTAAAACCAGTTTTACCTGTTCCCTCGATCTTGGTATCATGGCCATCCGCTAAGCAGTTCTGGTTAGTATAAGTGAGATGTAATAATAATAATAATAATAATAATAATAATAATAATAATAATAATAATAATAATAATAATAATAATAATAATAATAATAATAATAATAATATTAATAATAACAACAACAACAACAACAACAACAACAACAACAACAACAATGTATTTGGAACACTACCCCAAAACAACAAAGAAACCAGTCAAACGGGGTTATTTGGTGCGTCCATACATTTCTTTTGAATCCATTTGTAAAATACAATTACAAACAATAAAAGTTAAAGTGTTCAGTAGATTAATTCCGTTAGCTAACATAAATGATGTAAATACATGCATAATGTGATAATATAAACCTCATCTTAAAAAAAAAATTGCACGTGAAATTCTGAAAATCCAAAATTACTTCTCTTATGAAGTTGTGACATTTTCGATCAAGAAAAGAAAATAGTAAAACGAGAAAATGCTAATACGAAAACACGAAAATGCCAGTGCGAAAACACTACATAATTCCTGTCGTATTTTCACGGTTGTGTTTTCGCATTTTCGTCTTCGTCGTTTTTACTCTACCACTTGACCATTGCTTGTCTGTCCATGTACCTTGCATACAAATTACAGAGGGCTGCGTATTGATTTGATCAACTTTTATTTATTTATTTATATTTTTATCGTTGCTGTCTTTTTACCCGGATACCAGTACTTAGGGGTCTTGTATAAATTGGTGTCATGAAAATTGGGCAGGTGTTCTAAATTGTTTGTCGCTGAACTTGGCACGTTTGCGCGGGGGTGGGGGTGGGGTGGGGGTGCGGAGGAAAGCTAGGTTAAGGGAAACAAAGCCGAATGGGGTCATCCTGCAACGTTTTTTCTTAAATGATTTTGGATGTTCATTATCGATGCTGTACGTACAAATTTGTTCAGACACATATTATCATGTTCATCGATTTAAGGTGTGATTTGAACTTGCATACGACAATTAAGATGTATAATACAACAAGTTTGCTTTTAAAAAGGAACCATACTTGACTTGTATAAAACGGGAGAAATCAATTGGGACAAGTTTGTATACAACAGACCTGTTCATACCGAGTTCTACCGATATTTTCCGTACCGTAATTAATCATGCATTCCATTGATGGCCTGATTGTTCAATCAGCATGTGGCCGAGTCTGGCCCACACCTTCTTGTTGACAACAGATGCCACAGTTAACGCTAGTGATTACAGCTTGGATTGTGCTAAACAGTGAAAATGTTTTACTTAAAATGTCACATCAGTGCTGAAATGTGCGTTATTAGTTTGCTGACAGCTTAATTTTTCATTAAAATCCCTAGCACGCCGTTTTCTAGCACACTCGATGTATGTGAACATCGTTTTCCACCATTGCCAAGTCCAGCCGCGCGCAACACAAATCAACCTTCATCAGCTTCCCGCTGGCGGCAATGTTTATTTACCTGCAAGCATGTGCATTTTATCGTAGACAAATTTCAACACTTGCGGATGGCTATTTTGATTTTGCGGTATATATATCTATTGAATAAAAAGCCAACAACTGCCCGCTTTTTACGATATTTTAAATGATACAACTGTAAAGTTACCCTTAACTTAGTGACTTTGCACCTCTGCGGTCACGATGTTTTGCATCATCAGCCATTATGTTTTATACTGCTAGAATCCATTAATTTCCGTCTTTCTACGCAAGAAGCTCTCTTATTGGCTAAGGGAAAAATATTCCTCGGATATCCCTCGAAAAATTAGCCCAAAATAGGAATCTGTTTTCATTTTCCTCCATTATAAATGCACTTGGAATATTCCAGGCGCCTCACTGGGTGGATTTGATAATGTGTTCCTCACTGTCCAGTCAAACTCGTTTGTACCCATGTGCCTGTGCAATGTTGGGAAGGTAAAGGAGTCATATTCACGCAAATATTATTGGACCAAAATGCTAAATGTTCACATTATTACCACTTATATAAAAACCTGTCAGCACTTTGGGACCTGTATCCACTATTCGGGCAACCTTCTCTACTAAGGTTCGTCTTAGACGCAGTGGGGGGCTTGGCACTCGGTCACTATTGCTGAATTCATTGCCTTGGGGCGACTACAGTATGTGATGCAAAACCCGAATTTTGAGGCCTACCACTGGTAATTGTTTGTCCTTATATTGACATTTTGAGGTAATGCTCATTCTTGAAAAGTCCCTTTATATATTGCACATTAAATTCACTCGACAAATTAACCCTCCCTTAACACCAATCACACATGCATTTTTGATGTTACCTCTTCAAAACATCCAATCGACATGGCTGCCATTATGAGAATTGTAATTCTGCATTGAATGCCAAAGGCTTGCAAATGAGCACTTGGACGAACTTGCCGAGTTGAGTTGGAAAGAGGGTTGTAATATATGAAACCAAAAGAATAAATTTTGAAAATATCTCACTGCATCAATAATAATATAATATATACTGTTGCGCAATCATTGTATTAATTGCACAATGCTCAAAATGGTACCCGCCACTACATGGTGTTGTGTCGCATTTGGATTTGTAACGACCGATGATAACTGCTTCAGACCCAACCAAATGGGCAGCTTAAAGTTAAGATTGTAAGTCATGTTTTAAAAGTACTGAACGACCGTTTGCCATTGTAACTCGGTGAACGGACATATGGAAGCGTGCTGGAAACATGTGGACTGTATTAGCTGTCATTTTCCTTTCCCTGCAGTGCATTGCATCATGTTTAATCTTGCACTCCCTTTGTGCGCATGCATGCCATGGTGGTATCGTATTGCATTTGGATTTTTAATTGACGGATGATAAATGCGTCAGACACAACCGAGCGGGCAGATCAAAGTTAAGATAGTAAGCCATCTTTTAAAAATACGTTGACGACCGTTTCCCCTGGTAACTCGGAGAACGGACACCTGGAACCTAGCGACACTAGATACTGATACTGCACCACCGTGGCTATATGCAGCAGCTGTGTTTTTTCCCTGACCCAAGTTAACCGGCTGGACAAATCGAAATAAGATGCTGTGTTTGAGTTTACTTTACTGCAAAATAAAGGCACGTTGGTCATTTCTTCTGTTAACTTGCGATTTAGTGTCGGTTAATAAGAACGACCGCTTTTTTACAGGTGGTCATTTGTGGGGTGATTTTGCTGCTCGTTGGTCGCATGTTGCAGCTGGTCTAGGGCTGTCTAACTGGAGCATTGGAGCAAACATTAGTATCACAGTTCTTGAAAAATGCTATAGAATTACTCCAAAATAAGTGTTTTCATGTGAAAGAGTTGCGAAAATGCTCCAGGGAATCTTAATTTGCTGCTTGAAAGATTTCCAGTTGGACAACACTGTGGTCGTTCCTGTCAGGTTATTTAACATTGCAAAAGCGCCTGTGCCAAGGAAAACTGGTCGTGTTGACCAGGTTGGGACTGAGGTCAGTAATGCTGTACCATGATTATACCATGCGGAACCTGCCAGGATATATCAAAGAGAGTGAATGTAAAAAAAAAAAGTAAACAATCCAGTATCTTAGCGTTAAAACAATTATGACTTTGGTGCTTATATTTAATTTATTTATATATTTATTTATTTGTTGGTTGGTTGGTTGGTTGGTTGGTTGGTTGGTTGGTCGGTTGGTCTGTCTGTATGTCTATCTATCTATCTATCTATCTATCTTTCTATCTATCTATCTATCTATCTATCTATCTATCTGTCTGTCTGTCTATCTATGTATCTATCTATCTATCTACCTGCCTATCTATTTATTTATCTATTTATTTGTTTATTTATTTATTTATTTATTTATTTATTTATTTATTTATTTATTTATTTATTTATTTATTTATCTATTTAGTATTTCATAAATGATTAAAGAATTTCAGATAAAAACCTGTGCAAAGAAAATAAATATTTTTCTGATTTCATACTTCCTATTTATGTGTTGTAGTCCACCATGGAAATAAGGTAAGGCAAGATTCCCTGGGTATTTGCTGCCCCAATTTCGTGAATCATAGTTTGGTATGCGTTTAGCAATTATATTGCACAATGCTGGCTTTTGTGTGAATAAAATATTATCAATCAATTAATCAATCAATCAATCGATCAATCAATCAATCAACTTTCAGTGATATAAGTTAAGTACATTTAGGCCTAGTGATAACCTGAACGTATTTTTCATCTTCCTTTCGTAGAAAAAATACAAAAGTTACTAATTGCAGGGTAATTTATCTGTTAATTTTCCCCGAATTAATAATTTTTGGCAGTATATATTTGGCAAAGAAATATGAAACTGTCAGTAGTATCGTTGAGTGCGGGGGTCGTAATCCCTTAAATTCAACAGTGCCAGACTGCAGACGGTCTTGTAAAAAGCGAAACGGTTAGCTGGGACCTCGGCATTCACGTACGTCTAGCGCCATATGCATTGCAACATTGCAACTTAGTAGTGGGGAATAACAAACCTAAAATAACAGAGAAATCTATAGTCTAAATCATTATTGTGTGCAGGAACGTCATCAGATTTTGTGGGTACACTAATTTTCACGTATTACTTAGTTTTATAGGATGCCAAACTGAAAGTATATTTTAAAGACCGTAACTAGGCAGCCTCCGGGAAAGCTGGTCCAGGGTGAGAGCACCTGCCCCCCCCCCTCCCCCCGACTTAGTTTGGCCAGTGTTTTGCCAAGGACTTAGCACACCTCTGCTCATGCTCAGAGCAGTGCATTATGGAGGTAGACTTAATAAGTCAATAAGCTGATATGACCAGGTCAATTACGTTGATGTAATATATCATCTATGGTTTTCCCAGTTTAAATATTTGACCGATAAAACAATTGTGGTAAAGTCTCGATGTATATCAGTAGGTTATAGTGGGATATAAAGCAACCAGTCTGCACGGGGGTGGGGGTGAGAGTGACAATACGTCACCTGGCCAAACGGGCAAAGGGACCTGCTGCACTTCAAACTTTATAGCTTGATAAAGATGGCGCTGCGAGCGTTGTCTTGCTTTCCATCTCTGCGGCAAGAAAGACGAAACGTTGAACTGTGGTCTGCCTTAAAAAAAAAAGGCGCCTTTCGTAAACAGTTCCCCACATGTACGAGGGAATCTAACCCAGAATTTTAAAGAAAAGACACATAACTTGACAAAAATACATTAGAAAACAAGACAGAATGCTGTCGGGATCTTGCAATATGTTAGCAATTCCATTTTAAATGGCAGAGGCATACCGGGCTTTATATTTGAACAAGTTTGTTATTTCGTTACTTATTGGGTGTTTTTTACATCAAATATTGCACTTTACTATTTTCCAAACTTAATTTGGGAAGCTTCATGAATTTTCGAACCAAACATATTGCAGAAATTTTGGATACTTTGAAATTGTTGGAAAACTATTGTGTCAACACGTAAAACTACAAAGTGTAGAGTTAAAACATGAACATTATTATGAGAAAACTTTCATTATGATGAAAAAAAATGTCATCAGTTCATCCTGCAGGCTTGTTCACTAATGAGGTAGCTATGTCGCATCTGTGACCCTGTTGCTGCGTTGCTCACGTCATTATCGAATTCGAAGGGTTTTGAATTTGACTGTTGATAGTCGTAAAACTCGTTATTACGAGTAAAAACTCGTAATTGTGAGGTTTAAAAAATTTATACTCGTAATTACGAGTTTTTTCTCGTACTCACGAGCTTAATCTCGTAAAAAGAGTTTGCTCTTGCAATTGTGAGCTTTTCTCGTTATTACCAGTTTTATGACTATCAAAAATCAACTTGCCAAATCAACAAGAATATATTACCAGCGTGCCAACAGGGTCACAAATACGAAATCGGTACGGCATTGATGATTAATTTTGCAAACTAATAAGTGAGACTTCGTCGTTTTTCGCCATAATAAAAATTGTTAAGATCTAGTTCGCTCCATAGTTCATGAAGTCATTTAAACAAATATTTAAAATGTGATGAAAATTAATTTATTTCGATAGGTCTAAACATTTGATTGTTTTTTTTTCATAGTATAAATTTTACTTTACAAGTAGGGTCAAGATGCTTCAAATTTGTGCATCAATATATAACACACGTTTGCGCGTCAAACTGCTCTAAACTTGTGAATAATATCAATATCCAAAATATTGTTCATCAATCATTTCCAATGCATGTCCCCACGTGAATGCTACTCAGTCTGACGAGAAAATAAAAGGTCGTTACAAATTTATAAAATTATTTAAAAATCTAGAATTTATAGAATCACAACATATTTAACAAGTGGGATTACGGTCACATGCCATAAACAATTCCCTGGATGTGCAAGACAGTCTTGCAAATAGTATTGGAGTCATTATAGGACACGTCGGGTTTTCAAAGGTTGTAAGGCATGGTATCGGGGATTTATGACACAACGCATGTAAATTGTGTCTGCCACAATAACATTATACCCGGACAAATAACAGGATTGTTTTATTGCAAGGTGTGTAGTTCATTTCTCTTGATGCTACACCTTTATAAGTCTCAGTTTGAACTATTGGCCATTGAAACTTTTATGTTCAAAATTTACACATAAGAAAACATAAAACGCTATGGCCAGACCAGCCAAGGGTATGGGAAATGTTAATTGATGAGCGCATGCGCAATTTACATGTCCCTTTTATGGCCTTGTGTTACATAATATTTCACATATCGTACAGCAGAAGCACGAGAGCAGAAATGAATCGTACGGCCGCATTCTCGTGTTTATCATAGCCGTATGTATCTACAATAATTATGTTTGAAGTAAAATATTCCCGACAATCAATAAAATGGAATAAAATTTTATCTCAAATCAAAAGAGATACCGAATATTTGCAGAATTAAAACATTGAAAACGTTACAGAAAATGGACGCATGGTGGGTCCACCAGTATTTAAAACAGAAAATTATTTTGAACATCGGTAGTACGTTCTTTAACACAACAGTATTTTTAAAACAGAATTCACAAGACCTTTATTTGCACCCTCAAACTATTACAAATTGCAATATTCTGATCTCTGGTTTGTTTTTTCGTAACTCTTATGTATTACTGTATTCCAGATTACCTTTCGCTGCAGTGAACTGTCTAAAGCTTCGATAGTAAACTAAAAGCAAACACGTTTTCTGCGTGCAGAGTGACATGTTTTTTTTATTATTTATCTTTCAAGAGATAACCCAAAATTGTGGTACAAATCCATATTCACACTATCGGTATGTCTACATAGGCCACTGGGCAGTGGGCCTGTTTGTAGATATACCTGCATTCCCCGACACCTTTGCAGTATAATGTTTATCATTGATGTCAGAAAGACATTTGGAGTTTAATTGCAGCCACCATGATGATGATGATTGCGATGATAATGGTAAGTCGCAGCGCCACTTGCTGAACAAATAGAAACGTAGGGGTACTTGGAAATGCTTCTTTGCGTTTCCAAAGCAACTGGCCGAGTCGTTTTGGACAAGTTTAGGCTACAGTATGCGCTTCATAGTATATAATGATGGATGGAAGCTCGGTCACTTCTATCGGGCATGCGGGTTGGGAGAAAACAAAAACGTCTGTAGTGGATCGAAACATAAATTGCAGTTGATGTCTTAATGCAGAGACCCTTGTACACAAGTTTGATTCTGTTTGAATGGTGTAGAAGGAGTGTGTAAATCTCCGTTTGAAAGTGTCAGAAAAAAAAGGGTGCAGAATAAATATAAATGATACCATTTAGCCAAAACTTTTATGTTTAGGACAGCTATCTTCTCTCTCTCTCTCTCTCTCTCTCTCTCTC